>CAJQUW010001433.1:0-195642 GCA_907163375.1 Prostheceraeus crozeri | reverse complement strand
TGCGAGTGACTTTTCCAAAATGGCAACAGGTGATTCTTAAAACTATTGACTCTTTCGCGAAAGAATGTGTTGAGCTGCCTGAAATTGCTCCCACTCATTGGAGAAAGGCATTAGAGGAAGGAGTTGGTTATAAGGAATTGCCGGAATTCGATACACTGTTTTTAAAACTATCTGATCATTTTCAAGCATTCGATCTCTTTACAAACGCGATGGAATGTGAGGATCTCAAAAAGGGGCCGCTATATGGGCTTAGTTCACGTTACGGACTTTATATTGGCTCACATGGTTCGACTGGTAAAGTCGCATCTTTACAAATGAAGGTTCTTCAACTAGTCTATGAACCACTACCAATTGATAAATGTTTAATTAACATTGATAAGACTGCTTCAAGTGATGGGAAGGAAGAGAGCAAAAAGCGAGGTCGGAAATCTAAAGATGGGAATCCTAAATTGAAGTTGAAGCGCCAAGATGCTGACTTGAAAACTTTCTATAATCCTAATTGTGATGAGGAAACACAAATGTTTTAATTTGTAAATGTTTTAATTTGTAAATGTAACTTGAAAGTTTCTATTCTGAATGTAAATAAACTTGATCTGGAACATGTGTCTGTTTTGTTGTTCTAAGCAAAATTAGCGGGATGATGAGTTTAATGTTAATGGAATTATAAGATGACAGATTTTCGTCTATTCACTGATCGCACAATGTGTGTCGCTGGAGCAAGTCAGTCCGGTAAAACTACATTTGTAATTGAATTGCTACAATATAGAAATGAAATGTTTAACAAGGAAATTAAGAGAGTCAAATGGTATTATGGAATATTTCAACCACAACTACATTCTGCACTTCGCCAGAAAGGTTATGAGGTGAAGCAAGGGTTGCCATCAACTGAGGATATCAAAGCAGGTGACTTACTAGTATTAGATGATCTATTACGAGAAAGCAAATCTTCAAAGGATGTAACTGAAATGTTCATTCAAACTGCACATCATAGGGAAGCTTTTATTATCTACATCACCCAAAACATCTTCGATGGAGGGAAAGAGCAAAGAACTAGAAGTTTGAATACACATTATTTGGCAATATTTAAAAATCCAAGAGATAGCAGTCAGATACATCATCTCAGTAGACAGATATTACCTCAACAACCTAAAGTACTTTCAAAAATATATGAAGATGTAACAAAGAAACCACATGGTTATCTATTTATTGATCTAACCCAGGAATGTCCGGAACGACTTCGATTTCGAACAAATATCATACCTAATTCCGCTGAACCAATGACAGTTTTCTCGGTTCACAGTTAGTTTTAAGCAATGTACTTTGTTGCCTTATTATTTTCAAACATGTCGTATTCAAAGATGGTAGTCATTCCTCAAGAGGAGTATGTACAATTGACTACATTACAAAGTGCACAGGAAGTCAAAAATATAGATCAACCTATTACGAATCAACTTAAGGAACTAACACAAAAGGATATGGAAATTCAGAAGATTAAGGATCCCTATCGACGAATGCAGTTAGCAGATGAAAACATTGACGAGAGGCGACAGATTCGTGACAAGTTGCGACGATTTATAACCTTGTCAACACCTCGACCATATCGTGTGCGCGCTGAGCGATTATTTGACTTCATTGATCCACATGTGAAGTTCAATGAGAGAGGGGAGATAATAGATGAAACAACTGGTGATGTTATTAGAAATAGTCACATAGATGACCTTCTACAATATGCTGTCAGAGATGTAAGGCGAAAACTAGGTGCACCACAAGGGTGGACATATTTTCAGAAAATTTTATCTGATCAAAATGTACCTCACAATATTATTGGAGGACCGACTGTGAATGAATTGGATAAGGGTCACTTACAAGATGGATCAAAGAGTAAAACACCCACGATGGCGGTCAAGCGAGAGCTTGCAGATCCCGATGATCTGCAACCAAAAAGAGCTACTAGGCGCTCAATGCGTGTTGCGAAGGAGTATAGTAAATATTAAGCAAATATGAATTAAGTCTTACCTCTCTCATATCATGTCGTTACAAAAATTTTGCTGTTGTTTGAAATCTGCGCTCGAAGGCAAAGGAGAAGAGGGCATAGAGGTTGATATCAATTGTGTTAGCAGTTGCTGTGCGAGTAATACGCGTGCAAATCAGAACAAAGACGATGAGTACAGCAGTGAAACTCAGAAAGATTTATTACGACTTAAATCATCCCGCAAGTTTCAGTCGTCCGGAGGTTCTAGCTCGTGCAGCAGGTGTGGGAATAGAGAAAGTCAAGAAGTGGTTGAGGAGTCAACCGACTTACACTCTTCACAAAAATGCGAGAAAGCGGTTTCCAACAAGAAAATATGTTGTTAACAATATAGATAGTCAATGGCAAGCGGACTTGGCTGACATGCAACAGATATCACAGTACAATGATGGCTATAAATACATCTTAACCGTAATAGATATTTTATCTCGCTATGCTTGGGCACGTGCGCTGAAATCTAAACGAGGACCAGAAGTTGAAGCGGCTTTTCGGAGCATTTTCGATGAGGGGCGTGTTCCGCAAAGAATACAGACCGATCAAGGGAAGGAATTCGAAAACTCTCATGTACGAAGTCTCCTTAAAAGTCATAATGTGGAATTGTTTAGTGTCAAAAGTGCTTATAAAGCTGCCATGGTTGAGAGGTTCAATCGCACACTGAAGACAAAAATATGGCGCTATTTCACTGCAAAAAATACACATGTTTGGGTAGGTGAGCTGCAGAAATTTGTTAAGAATTACAATGAAAGCTACCATCGAATCATTAAGATGAAACCAGTTGATGTTACCCCAGATAATGCGATGGATGTATGGCTTCGATTGTATGATAAGAAAGCGAAAAACATTTCCAATGAAAAGAAAATTAATGTTGGTGATAGAGTTCGGATTTCAAAGGTCAAGTCTACATTTGAGAAGGGGTATCTACCTAATTGGACTGAAGAAGAGTTTTTTGTGGATGAAGTAAATACAAAATTTAGGCCCACCATGTATAAATTAATAGATTACCATGGCAATCCAATTGAAGGAAAATTTTACTCTTATGAATTGCAAGTAGTAGACAGAAGTGAAGAGGTGTATATGATTGATAAAATAATTAGGAGGAAAGGTCATGGCAATCAAAGGAAATATCTAGTTAAATGGAAAGGATATCCTGATTCATTCAATAGCTGGATAACGCACCAGGATCTACAAAATGTGGAGATGGGAGACACTCGTAACTTTTAAGCTAATATAGCATGTGACTTCTTCCATATATGACTTTAACATGTCTACTAACTTCAATATCATTCTTCCAAGCAATAGCAACCCCAAGATATTCCCAAGTAACAAACCATCTCTATACTCTGTTGAATTCGCTAATCCAATTACTCTGCATGGACCCCATGAAGTTGCTCTAACTGAAATTACTTATTACAACGATATCAGTTTGCTAAAGAACAACTATTTTGAATTACATAAAGAAGTGCGAGAGAAGGATGATTGCTTTCGCATATTTCAAAATAGTCTACATGGTACATGGGCTTTTCATCATCTAACTTTACATCCTTTTTCAACATCTTTACCATCTGTTCAAAACATGATTAAAATTCAAAAGGCATTTGCAACGTCAACTTTTGATTCTAAGGTTCCCACAATGAGCTTGCAAGATACAGAAAAGGAAATCGGTAGAATGTTTGAACGAATAAATGATCTCTTCAAGCTGACTTTGAATAAATTCTACAAACCAGTCATAAAGGGGTCAACAAAATTGATGAAGGAAGGGAAGCATGTTCTTCTTGTATTAGGTAAGGATTTGAGTCATACTTTTGGGTATTCCAGAACAACTTTCTCATCAAGGTATTGGTACAATGGACGTGGGTGGAATTCGGAGAGGAAAGTCACTGATTTTAAATGTAGAATTGTGCCATTGTATGCATTACAAAGAAGGAGCATCCGAGTAAAAAATAAATTTGAGGTCATTAGAAGTGTTGAAGACTTTGCAAGAAAGTTTCAAGGATCAGTGCCAGAAACGTTAATGACTTGTGAATATAAGAAAGAGAAAGTAACTTTATTTACTGTTGAAACGGAGGCAGAATTTATTGTTTTTACTAAAAAGACACCATTGGAAAAGTCTGAGTCCGCTGTTATTGAATTTGGATCTGAAATGATTGGGATGTTTAAGGGCCTTGAAAGCGCACCTTGGTTGACAGAATTAAATGATACATTCAAGGTTCAATTGTCCTCTTCTAAACTCAAAGCATCAACAAATGCTTCATGGGATATCCACGTATACAGCGAAGACATATCGGGTGATGAATTGTCTACTTCCAGTGAACTTGTAAAAAGAGTTAATTTGAACATTGAAAGCTTGAAAACGCCATCTGAATTGTGTACAAAGTTAAATGAGTTTGGTGTAGATTACCTTGATGCAGATGAATATCACTTTTCTTATGACCCACATAAGAAACGCATGATTCTAAAGGTAGGGAAGAACTCTCTTATCAAGCTGGATAGCGTGTTAACGACCACATTGGGATTCTCAAAATCAACTATTTATGAAGGTACATCAATAGGCGATACAACCCCATCACTAGAGCGTGATATAAGTAACTTATACGTCTATTGTAACATTATTGAATATACAAGGGTTGGCGACATTGAGGCCCCACTTCTGCGCACATTTCCTCTCTCGTCCGTAAGGAAGCAACTAATCAATCGAGAATTTTTTAATACAATGTATCTACCAATCAGCCCAAATTTCATCAATAGAATTGACATATCAATTCATGATGACGCAGGAGAAGTAGTACCGTTCTGTGGTGGTGTTACTGTTTTGACCCTACATATTAGGTCACGAGAATAAGGCTTTACGCTATTGTGACTTCCATAGTTATTCAATAGTCATAATGACAGGCATTTACAGTAGACCATCATATCAGAGCGGTTATCCCGTGTTTGTTGGAGGTAGACGACAAGTTGGAGGAGGCATATTTGGTGCACTAAGACGTATGGTTCTTCCAACACTCAAAAAGTATGGCGTACCAATCATGAAGCGTGTTGGAAGCAGGGCTTTAGATTTTGGTGCAAATGTTGCAGCTGATGCGCTTCAAGGTGAGGATATCGGTGAATCTATGAAAATGCGCGCGCAGCAATCTGCCATAGACGCATTAGATGATTTAACAAAGACGAGACGTACAGTTCGGAAGAAACGTAGGAAGTCAAGACAAGTTGGATCAGGCCGAGTTACTAAGCAAAGACGCAGGAAAAGTAAAAAGCCGACTAGAGCAGCACGTTCTAAATCTAGACGTCGAGTGAAAACAAGAAAGCGCAAACGAAATTCCACAGCTACTAGAAACAAGTCAAACGAAGGAAGACAACATATTTGTAGAGCTAATACGATGCAGAGTATCAATTCGGCTTTGTGTTTCTTCGATTCTCCCCCTCATCAGACAGACATCATCTCCTCGACAATTGTAGACATAGTCCCCACAACAAATATCGATGGTAACCAGCAGCCTATTCAGTTTGATATACCTGCCAATCCTCAAGATTATATTGACTGTCAATCCATTGATTTAGAGTTGTGTATACAAATTAAGAAGACTGATGGTACAAATATCGATTCATCCAAGGATAAAGTGGGATTAGCAAATCTTCCTATTGCCAGTCTGTTCTCAGATGTGTATCTAATATTGAATGACAAACAGATTGAAGGAGGGGATCGAGCATATCCATATGGAGCATATATACATACAATGACTCAATTTCAAAAGCAAGCTAAACAGTCACACTTGCAAGTTTCTGGGTGGTATGATGATCAGCAAGGGAAATTTGATGATGTCTCAAATACAGGGTTGAAAAGACGAATGGATTTAACAGCGGATTCAAAGGAATTATACTTGAAAGGACCCGTCTATCTTGATTTCCTTCGTCAATCTAGATATCTGCTATCACAGGTTAAAATGCAAATAAAATTTATTCGTGCAAATCCTGAGTTCGCGTTAATGGCTTTTGGAGCTACAAACTATCAAGTCAACATAAGTAATGCCGTGCTCAATGTAAGGCGAGTAACAATGAACCCGTCAGTCATCAACGAGCATGCGACAGGATTGAGGAAAAACAATGCAATATATCCAGTTAATCACAGTGTGTTGACAAACTTCACAATTGGTGCGGGATCATCCTCACATGCCTACCCAAATCTTTTTCCCACTGCAATGCCAAAGGCGGTGTATATCACATTTGTGGAAAATGAGGCATTCATTGGTGCTTTTGAAAAGAATCCATTCAATTTCCAACACTTTAATGTTAGCAAACTAGCACTCTATCAGGATGGGAAATTTGTATCTTGCAAAGCATATGAGCCTAATTTCAAAGATGGCAAATTCGCACGTGAATATGGTTCTATTTTCACCGCCCTCAACATGTTTAATACAGACGATTCAAATGGAATTACAATGGATATGTACAAGAATGGCTACTTCTTCATTATGTACAACCTCACAGCAGATGCAGATCTAGGTGGTGAAAGCGTAGGAGTTACAAAGCCTGGAAATCTACGACTGGAGGTATCATTTGAGTCACCTTTGAAGAAAACAATTACTTGTCTCATTTATGCTATCTATGATAGCAAAGTTGAGATAACAAGAATGAGAGACGTGACTGTCAGCTATCAGAGATGAGTAACTTAAGCAACATAGAAATCTTGAGGAAAATGAGGAAAGCTCATCCCTACTCCAAGACAATATTTCTCAATGTCTTTTCTAGAGATAATTTACCTGATTCAATTCCTTTCTATCCTTGTTCGCTTATCATCAATACGGATACCAACAATCTTCCCGGAAAACATTGGATTGCTGTATACATCAATCGTTATAAAGTTGCCGAATATTTTGACTCTCTTAATCAACCTCGTTTACATGATATCGCATTATGGATGAACAGGTTTTCCTGGACTGTTAGGAAAGTGACATCGTTCCCACTTCAAAGTAATACATCTCTAATGTGCGGTGGCTATGTACTCTATTTTGTCAACGAGAGACCATTGAAAAATAACTGTAAAAGTGCTTTAGAACTATTTTCAAAAAACTGTGATAAAAATGATGTAATTCTTACTAAATATGTTGAAACAGTTTTGAAATAAAGTTTTATGTTGTATCATTAACTTGCTCTCTTTTTTTTCCAAAACAAGGGTTTATAAGGAAAACAAAAACATGCTCATATTTCATTATCTATTCACATATATACAAAAAACATGTTCACATTTCATTATCTATCCACATATATACAAAATCTACAATTTGGTTTTCATGAAACATTTTTTCAAATCACATATGATGGGAGGCACATCACTTATGTCTTTAATGCCGGTTATCACAATCTTTCCATTATGGAACACATGAACATGATATGGATGCCAGTTAGTCAATTGAGCTGCTGGAAATAACTCCACTTCATAAGTTAGATTATGTGATGATGTAACTTTACGGAAATCATAGTGATAGTGTAATTCACATAACACGGTCATTGTCTTCACTTTCCAATCAGATAATGAATCACCAAGTAAATGTTCCAAAGTTAAGTGTAAATATGAGAGATCACCCTCCATGACCCTTCCAATACATTGGATTGTTCCATTTGGAAAGAATAGGATAGTGAGAGATCTATCCTTCCTCTGAATCCTCCATGTTAACATTGAGGGTCTTCCAAGATGTAAGCTCGTTGTCGGCTTCAATTTGCGTTTTATCAGTAACCATTGTTTTCGGTTGGGTATATTCCTCTCGATCTCTTGTAGATTGAGTTTTGACTTTGCTTTTGTAGTTAACATCCGATTTACAACTTCCAACCGTTTGATGTCCTCCATCTTTAATGAATGACGTTATCTGTGGTAGTATCTCCCTTGTAAAGGTTTCCCATGTGACGTCACTGAAACGAAAAAATCGATATTCAACATCTTCACGTTTTGGTGAACAGACGTATAGTTTGACTGATGAATCACACTTTATCCATACCTTGTCATCGAGAGGAATCTTGATCCGAGTCTTATGGTTGTCAATGAGATCCGCAAAGTCTTTCAGTGAAGGCAATGAGTCAATACTAATGCAAACGCCACGATGTTTTCGATCACTATTTGCTATTGAATGACGAAATGCTATTCTTTTAGAATTTGTTATGTGAACGTTTTGAACTTTCACTAAGTTTCCATGTTCTAATGTAATGAGGCATGTTCCGAAAGCTATGTTTCAAATTTAAGTTTAATGTTTGCCTAAAGTTTGTTATTTTATTAGCTCAACATATCGGAATGATGTTGAGTACAAAGTCTTCACATATTCATTCACATTAGGACTACCTATTTATTAGTAATCATTTCTACATATCGGAAAGATGTAGAAATTTCAATTTTAGTAAGACTACTTATGTATTAGTAAGTGTTGCTACATGTCGGAAGATGCAGCAATCGCAAGATCTATTACAAGTGGAATATTATATTGTTTTTATTTAGACTTATTCTACATCACCTGTGACAGGAAGGCATCTCCTTCTCTTCGACGGTGGGGGAAGACCTAGGCTATAGTGTCCATATGGTAATGATAAATTTTTATCCAGCCAACAGCGCTTATCCTCCCAAAGTGAAAGACCTCGCTTCCTAAATGATTTTGTGCTAACTATGTGATTTTTTGAATTTATAATTGTCATATCTTCAGTTGTATCATTCTCACTATAATAGACACTCCTATAGTCATCATGTTTCAATTTTTTAACTGCTGCTCTCTGAATTCCTTTTGCACGTTTGATGCTATGATTCGTAGAGTCTAGATATTTCATGGAATACATTTTCGGTTTTAGTAGGATCATTTCCTCAAGCAACTTTCCAGCACACTCATCCTTAAAACAACCTAATCTAGCTTTGTTTGTAGTTGAGTATAGTCGGTGATGACTGTCATAGTTTGAAGAGTCAAACTTTTCACCGAAGTATAGAAGTATATCTTCCAGACGGACAGATGGTGATGTGTATAAACATAGGAAGAAACTATCGGTATCACCTCCACAAAGTCGCGTTCTATTTATCAGTGGACATCCTTTTAGATCATTGTAATATAATTGATACATTTCCAACTTACTATAGTCAAGTACTGCTTGACCAACATATATTAATTTATTTAAAACTATTGAAGGTTTGTACATTTCCATACCAACCAGATCTTCATCAAATATTTTGTGTTGAACATAGAGAGGATGATTTGACAATTTCAGTAGTTGTTTCTCATTGTTGACTAGTTTAAATTTTTTCCTTCTCCTTACATTTTCCATTGTTTTACCATATAAAGAATTATTTTTCAATTTGTAGAATGACTTTTCGAAGTCAGTGTTTGATTGAGCCCTCTTTTGAGAGTTCATATCAATGTATGTTTTTAACCAAGGCTTTTGTGTGAATTTTATGCCACTATGAATCTTCTTGATTCTCATGCCCATGCTCAAGTAAAATTTTAAAATTGAATAGTGGACTACATAATTTTCCCTATCAAATTGATGGAGCAGAAGTTTCTTGATAGAAGAAAAATGTGTATTTGGTCTTACTTTTTCATATAGATTTTTCATATAGTGTGAAAACATTCTCTTTTCAATCATCTGCATTTCTGGAGCTAATGGGAAATCGGCAGTGTCATCATGAATGGCTGCAGGATACTCTAAATCTAAATCAAAAATGTAGCCGATTTCACCATCATCATCTATATTTTGAACATTTTCTTCATTTAAAAAATTATCTAATTCACTTTCATTCAACCATTTGAAATTTGAGTGGGGTAGATTTCTACTGAGTGAAGAACCATAAAGGTTATTAACATCTAAGTAGGTCAAATGTCGACTTTCATGTGTATTATTTCCTAATTCTTCAATGCGTGCACGCGCTCGGTGAATGTTGGTGAAAGTCATACCCCCTCTAATTCCTCGTTCAAATAGATTGTACATATTTTCATCTTGTATGTAGTGTGGGGGATCATTGGAAGAGAAATTTAGTGCTGAGGTAAAGCTAAGATGTGGGAGACTGACAAAATGTACAGGGTCGACTTCATCCTCACGTTGACTCAATGCTCTAAACACTTCAAATATGTCTGCCAACAATAAAACATCTAACTTCAGATATGCCAGCATGTAATCACCAAATGTGCTACAATTAAATTCAATCCACGCCTTGTTAGCGTGTTCATATTCACTATCGGAACAGTGCTCACGAGTAAGATCATTATAGAATTCAAATTGTGGTGGTAGACAGTCTTCCGTCAACGTGTTTAAGTTTTTGAAGTATGAATATGGAAACACTCCCTTCTGATATAAAACATTATCACTTAATTGTGGAAATTCTACCCTTAATGTCTCTACATGCTCATACGTTTGCAAGCCCTTGGCTAATTCACTCAAGGATGCACTTAGAAATTGATATGAGTCTAAGAATTTTAGTTTAAAGTATACTGTCTTCCCTTTGTATTCATTTACAGGGACACTGGCGGATAAAGTTATATATTTTTCAGCAGTTGCTGCTACAACATCTAATTTCCAAGACTTCATTCTTCCAATCGCTTTATAGCAAACGATGTGGCTATCATAATTTTTAAAATTGTGGAAAAATATGGGGAGCTCCCGTCTGTTAAGTCTTAACCGGAGATTGCATTTCCTACATAATGTTTGCCTATATCGTCCGGTGATATGATCATGATCACGAACTTTTATGACTTCATCACTGAATTTTGATTTACATTTGTTGCAACATTCTGCATTCTCGTGGCGTGCTTTTTCATCCGCTGACAGTGACATTGGCTGCCTAGTTGTTGCACATTGGTTGTCATATAAGTCTTGGGCTACAGTTTCTAAGTGGTGCAAGAAACTAATAATGCAATTTTCTCCCTCAAAGAGGTAATACTTGTTTTCAAATTTTGATTGAAGGGCATTATGCCAGACATGATAAGCTCCAATAGCCGCAGGTTTATGTATTTTATTATCAATGTAGCACTCTATATCTGCATAAATTACTAAAGGAGGACTTAGTTGATATTCCATGCTACTTGTTAGTACTTTTAGATCTGTCGGCATTTTTTCTATTTGTGCTTTTCCTCGAATGCAAAACTGGAAATGTCGTTCTAGTGTTGTCTTATATGTGAATGACTGAGTGCATCTTTCGCAGAAGTATTTATGTCTTTTTAAAGTTCTCCTATACAATCTCGACAGCTTTGGAATTCCACAATAGTGTGCTGTTCCATTGTTTAGAATTAGCAAAATATTAACCGTTTGCCTACCAGTAAAGTTACTATTGTAACGAACACCTTTGAGTCCATTTTCATAAAAGTGAATGTTAATTTTAATATCATTATTTTTCTCAAATTTTGGAATATCTTTGATTGATACTGGTGTGGAAATGCCTTCCATATTTAGCTCAGATGTCCACTCACTATATGATTTTACTTCATTCCTTGAATAAGGTACTTCATTATAATGCAATATTGATAAAACTGCATATAGGAAGCAATCATTTGCATTTGAATTAACATTAATGACAGCTTTAGAGTTTTTTAACTTCTTTGGTAGAGGAAATGATTGTCCACCTGACAGTATTGGACTTGTTATTACATTGAACTCTATATTTTGTACATCATCTATAATCCAATTGCTACCCTTTTTTGTGAAGGCTTCAATATGATTTATTAGACTATTTAGATGATCCTGAAACCAAGCATCATAGTCATAAATATAGTTTGAGGATGATGAGGTAAAGTGTGCGAGAAAAGTTTCTTCTTCTTGAGGATTAGAACGGACATAACGAATTTGTGCAATCAGACGACCGCGCAATTGATAGCTCCTTAGTAAGTCAGACACTAAATTCCCTAACATGGAACGCATGCTTTCTAAAAATGATGTTATGTCCACAGTAGGTGTTGTTGGCGTGATATCATACACACGTGCATGGCCATTGAGTGCGCTTTCACTGAGACTAACAGTTCCATAGTTATTATGCATATTCATCTCACTATTTGTGTTATGTACATTCATATGCTGTCGAAATCTACTTATAGAGTTATACGTTTTGCCACACCGAGAGCAGTATTGCATAAAGTTTTGTATGTTAGTTGAAGCGCTGGTTGTTGGCTTAGAAGTAGATCTATTTTGATTATTTGAATTTGACTCTGTTATGCTATCATTCGGTTTATTATTGCATACAAGTTTATGCCTCTTAAGATTATCCATCCTATTCGTCTTATATGGACACTTGCTACATTGATACGTTTTTCCTAACTTACAAAATTTTTCATGTCGTTGCAAATTGCCTATGAGAGTGAACACTTTTCCACACTTGGTACAGACAACCATGATTATTGATGAGGATTGAAATTAGCAAGCCCTTATATACATCTACCAGCTAATGACGTCAGCGTCATCACCAGCCAATACCGTATGTTCCGATCTGTTGTAAAGACAAAACACATATAATTTCAACAATTATTTTTTTCAAAAAAAAAGAAGAAAATAAAAGTTAAAGTAATAAAGTTACAGTCTGACACATTTAACAATACCACTATGGTAGAGTTTTAGGTGACTGCAGCTGTCACTACAGCCACCCAAATCGTCCATCCTCGTAAGGCGCACTCTTCTGATGCCATTTTGGGAGCATTCCAGGTGCACAAGCGTTTCTTTGTTATGCTGTTGGCTGGTGGTAACTTGGGAGGCCAACAGGAGGTTTGATTGAGTAATATTTCTTAGAGATTCAATCAAACCTCTATTGTCCTCCTCCAACTTAGCCTCGCGGGCCTCAGCCTCCTTTAGGCGCTCTTGGCAACGACGGAGTTGCACCTCAACGTCTTGTACCTCTTCTGCTGTCGCGTCGAGATCCACATCATACTGCCGGACAGGGAGAGCAGCTGGAGGTGCGGGCGCAGCAGCGTGAGGGGAAGGATCTGCGGCTGGGATCGGACAGGAAGGAGCTGCGGCTGGGATCGGAGAGGAAGGAGCTGCGGCTGGGATCGAAGAGGAAGGAGCCAGTGTCATCATCGGCGATAATGGAAGGCGCACACTCCAGCTCGGAGAAGCCCGGATGTGGCTGAACGAGACTTCCTCCTGAGATGCACACATCGCGGAGTCCTGTAATCGAAAGAAACAATTGTTTATCATCTATTTAGCATTTTACCATTGATGAGATACAAAAGTGAATTTCTCTTACCTCCGGCTGGATTGTGACCTTCTGATCGGTTCCAACCTCCGTCTCACGGGGCAACGAGTCATTCTAAAAGATAAATCAATCTATTACAAACAAAAAACATATTTTAATAGAAAATTCTGTACTCATGCAGTTGACCAACTTTGATACTTACATTTGTAACAGGATCATCATCCTCATCGGAAGAAGATGTCGGGGAAGAAGTCGCTGACGACGTTTCCTCATCAGATGAAGTCGCTGATGAGGTTTCATCGTCCTCTGATGAGGACTCCCGAATAGGATACGGCTTTTCCTCATTCTCTTCCACCGATGTACTGGTCGCTGGCGTCGAAAGGAAACTTCGATGCTTCCTGAGGGACAGCGATCGCGCAACCTGCAGAGAAAAATAATATAACATGTTCGCAACTCATTGAGAAGCATACATGTTCTTGGAAATACTTCATGCATTGAGAAATATTATTGACAAATAACTAAACAATGACACTTACGGGACTAGGAAGACACATCTTCTCCGGTGTAGGCAAACGGGGTATACTGTTCACACCTGTAAACAGCTGAAGAAAAGAACATATTCAATTTCGCATAAAGAGCTAATGAATAACTTTAATACTTACATTTCTCAAGCATTCAGCCGCTTTCTCCTCTTCAAAACTGATACAATTCTGTTGAGGCAACTCACTCTGAAATGTTGTGACAATGTTAAAATACTTTTTACATGATAGAATAATTAATGGAGTAAATGTATTCTCACATTTTTAGTGACGATCTTTTTCTGAATTAAGACCTTGGTCTTCTTAGGAGGAGGCATCTCATCATTATCCTGAAATGATTAAACGATATATGTTTTTATGTATAATGGACCAATAATTAATTTATTCGGATTTAAGAAGCTATCCTTTGAAGGTTTTATGTATGATTGGCAGAACTCACCTCAAAATCGCTTAAGGTGTCATCGATGAACTGTCGTGACTTGGGGGCTTTCTTTGGGGCTCGGGACTTGATAGGTTTCTTTATTGCTGTAGGCTCATCAACCTGTGAAAGGACACCTTCCATCGGCCTCTCCTTTTGAAATAACCGCTCCAACCTCCTCTTTTCAGCCTTTGAGGTGAGGTTGATTCCCTTCCTCCCATTTTGTTGAGCACATGGTGTATGTTTCTCAATGAATGCCTTAGAGGCTTCGGTATTAACCTTTTCAGTACTCCGTTTATATGACTTGCAGGTTAGGCAGTACAGATACGTGCATTCACTTTTGAAGATACAGTTCTTGTGGCCGCTCTTATTAGCATGTCGAACGGGTATTTTGCACGTTTCACAGAAATGAAAAATTAGGCGCTGTCGTGCAAGACTCTCTTGTCGGACCATCTCTGTGGAGGAAAAAAATTTGATTATAATTTTATCTCTTATTAAATGAGAACTCATTTATATATCACCAACAAAACATTATGAAGTACTAACTTGATATTGAATAAATCTTAGAAAGATTTGAAATCTGAAGTTGAAATTGAAACCGAAAGTCGAAAGTTTAATTTTCATTCGAAGACGGTTTGCTCATAGAAAGAGTTGAAATTTACAAGTAGCTGTCTTGAAATTATTTAATTTCGAAATTAATTTGATGAAATGAAAGTGAAATTTCGAAAATTTCAACCAATCCTCAATTTGTTTAATTAAACAAGTTTGAATTTTATACATCTGTTAGCAGATGACAGACTGAATATTTAAAATGGATGAAGGCTTTATTTAGGTATCTTTTATTTATAAACAAACTGTGAAAATCTTGTTGATTCAAATACACTTACATTTAAACTGATATATTCATGTCTCTCGCTCAGTGACTTAATATAGCATGAAAAATTAAAAAAAAACATGGTTAATAATATAACATAAAGTGTTCCTATCCTAAAAACCCAAGCTTCTATATTTAAAGCTATTTGGTTATAAAAACTTAATAAAGTTCCTACTCCCGAATATCCTATAAAGTAGCACAACATGACAATGAAACTCACTTCAGAATTGTAATAAGAACCGGAGAACGGAGGAACGAAGAACGACGTCTGTTATGGACACTAAATAATTTGAAAATGAGTGAAAATTCGTTGTGTGCAACTTCTTTATATATGAAATTGACAAAGCAACTATGAACAAAGACCTTATGACATCACATCTTGGAATTGGTACGGTTAAACAAAATTGATAACTCAAACAAGAATTGGAACAGCTGGTTTATTTTTAACCTTAGAAATGGAAGTGCCATCATATGTGTTGAAAGATTTCTACATGTAAACAGTAGAGTGAATTCAAAGTAATATGAACTGATGGACTGATGTATTATTTGATATACATGTTATTATTAATAGTCATATAATGATTCATATTTGAAGTTATAAAACGTGTGGTTTGAATAGAACATTAAAATTTGAATTAAGCGCTAAATTTCGAAAATTCAAATTTCGCGCCAAAATTCGAATAATCAAATTTAAAGATTTTTTCGAAAATTTGAATTTCGCGCCAAAATTCAAATAATCAAATTAAGATACTAGGTTAGGGTTAAGGGTTAGGGTTAGGGTTAGGGTTAAGGTTAGGGTTAGGGTTAGGGTTAGGGTTAGGGTTAGGGTTAGGGTTAAGGTTAGGGTTAGGGAAGCAAGAAGAGTATCTATGGCACCCGGAACCCATGGGTAAATAAATTTTCGAGTGCGCGAAGCGCACGAGAAAATTTATTTACCCTATGATCCGAAAAATTTCGAGGGCGCGAAGCGCCCGAGAAATTTTGTGGCCCCCCCCCCCCGCCGTGTATGAAGTGTATGAAGGTCAAAGGTCAAGGTCAGGTCTAAGGTCAAGGTCAAGTGTAGAGGTTTGTATATTATGGTCATTTTTAGTTGTAAAACTTTAACTTTGAAAATTTGTAAACTTAGTCATTTTTGTAAAAAAACTTGGAATTTTTCAAGTTGCATACAGATGCATACAACTAGGATTTTTTCATCAAATGGGTACATACAATATATCATTCGAATGCTCTTTTCATGCTGATTCTAATGGTGTATTGTATGACACATGTATGACATATAACTAGAGAGCTACATGTCTTTAAAGAATGGGCTAAAAACTTAGTGAATTTAAAAATCTAACATTTGTCTGCTTGCATACAGTTGCATACAACTAGGATTTTCCCATCGAATAGGTACATACCTTATATCATTCTAAAGGTCTTTTCATTCTCATTCTTATGGTGTCGTGTATGACACATGTATGATATCATCCTGGACTGCTACAAGCATTTTAAAATTAACAACATAACTGTTTCTTTAAAAGTTATATGTTCCTATTTATTTCAAGTTGAAGTCTTCATACTTGATTTTTTGTTTCAATTCAGTTATTGAACATCATTAATTGTAGATAGTTATTCCCCTTTCCCATTCAGACCTTAATTGAAGACCGATTTGTGAAATGATAAAACAAGTCTGTTCATATATACAAATAAATATTAAATAAAGAGATTAAGAAAAAACACACTAAATGTCATCAAGGTAAGGAAAGGGTACAAGTTTTTTCAAGTCCACTTGCACATGGATCCTGGTCTTCTTGGGCGCACAGGGACAGCGACGTGGTGTGTCAAGGTCGATGACCGAAAATTCGAGAGCGGTTGTGAGGTTCCGCTCGTTCGGCTCCATCCTCATGAACACCCGTTTGGTGTGATACTTTTTCGGGGCGTTCTTGACTTTGACCGTGACCCGTCCATAAAGTGGCGTTCGCATGGACTTCTTATTCATGTGACGCATCGTCTCAATTGATACGTCACTATCCTCATCACTCGAGTAGTCGGGCGATGCAGGGGCTTGGGTGAACACCACCGGCTCGTTTGGTGTTGTCGATCGCTCCATCGGAGATTGGGGAGGTGTACTGGTACGTTCCACTGGCGAAGTGGTACGATCAGCAGTACTGTTCTCAACTGCGGCTTTCTGTTTGCGATCCATTATGACTTGTAGATTTAAAATAATTGTAACTTGTAAACGTGAGGATTAGAACCTTTGATAAGAATTGGTACAAACCTCGGACTTATATACTTTTTAAACAAAGGAAATCCTAACAGCCAATCAGAGAGGTACCGAACTTCCCTAAAGAATATATATAACTATATAAAGGATGACATTGTTCCAAACTGTTAAGTACTTATCCTCAACGTTCCATAACAAGAAGCATGTCCTCAAAACCACTATTTTATTTTCAAAATGACAGCCAAGTCATTATGGGAGGTCAGTTGGACATGACCATGCATCTGTCTTGCGGCTGCAAAGTGGCCCTATGGAAGACCTTGACTGTCTCTGCACTTCAAAGGCGGAATGGACTACCGGTGAAGTGTCCGGTACACGAATGTGACCATGACTTTAGTAAAAATCCGACATTCCATGAGTGGTGTGATGACTTCTTGAAGATCATGGAGTCGCCTGAGGGACGTGATTTGCACCCCTCATTTATTTTTCACGCTTAAATTAAACTTACATTGTAAATCTCTTGTCTTTTCATTTTAAACATAGTTCTGGAATTGGTTTTCTTATTGGGGAGCAACTAAATCATAACTGCACAGTAAAGTTTCACATCTAAATAGTGCTACATTAAAAATAATTGTCACAATAGTCGCAATTGAGCAAACCCATTCAAAATCAAACAACGGACGTCTATCGGTACGTACCCAAGTGCTCAGAACCAAACCACACAAGTTCGATCATAGACGTTCCGAAACACAGTGTACCAAACACATGTACCTATCCAGTAAAACAGATCTCATACAAGTTCCTATTGATAACACTGAATTATACATGTACCTATCCATGTGCCTATCGATAACTAAAGTATACATGTACCTATCCATGTACCTATCCATGTTCCTATTGACAACACTAAACTTTACATGTACCTATCCATGTACCTATTGATAACACTAAACTTTACATGTACCTATCCATGTACCTATCCGTGGCAAGTAGGGCACAGTTTTCACTACTATCGAACATGACTGTAATGGGATCTGGCGGAGAGGAAAGTATCCACAGTAGGTGGCATTGACCGTTTGAAGGTCTTTACAATCGTGGTCGAAGAGTAGTTGAACATTCCTCAGGGCACAATTAATAACTTGACAACAGTAAATATTTATACCTCAAAGAATCAGAAGTGTGATCAATTCATCAGGTACTAGCATTTTATAGTCCTGTTGAAAATGTTATTGTTCATCATCAAGTTAATTGCTTTTCTTAACCTATACAATAGAAACATTTATTACAATATGGTAAGAAGTTTTGCTTGGTTATATAAAAGGGTGACACACATTTTTGGGATTAGTGTGTGACACCTGGACTGTCAGCCAAGCAAAATTCAAAATTTTTGCGTACATCAGAGTCCAAGATTTATATTGATCGGCTACTTTGTTACAAAATCAGTTTACAAAATGTGAGAGTGGTAAAGTAAATAGTGCCCTCATGATTGCAACAGCAGATCAAAGAGATCATGAAAAAGTGGTTTATAAGAATTTTTCGAAAGAATCCATTCCAACATGAAATCCCAGAATGCCATAGTCAAGGGTCGCTCATTCTGAACATGTCAATCAATGCAGAAATTCCATACAGAAGGAAGAGAAAACAATGAGCTTTTAGCAACAGTGAAAGGATGCCAGTCCCATGTATTGCGTTTATAAGAAAGGAAGAGTAAAGTCCCTAATTCGTTGCAAAGAATACAATTGACAGCATCATTGAAACTAGTTCATGCACAAATATTTTTTAAGGCCATATGAAGAAACGTTAATAAAATGATCAGATGATAATCTCTGATGAAATATGCCTGTCTTATGAAGAGACGACAGAAGCATCAAACTACAGGTTGTAATTTTCAATTACCGTAAGATATTGGTATCTGAATTCACAGCTTTGTTATACGAGTATACCTATCATTTAATAGAACATTATGATATTTTAAGGAATACAGTATACTTTTACCAGACATCAACGGTTTTGGTCACTTCTCGTAAAATGGTGAACTGCGATACCCGGCGACACTCATTTAATTGAAGCCAATCACTGTGTGACTGACACTTGTTTGTTTTCAGTTTCCAAAAATGTGACTCGTGCTAAATGTTCTTTAGAGCACACTGATTAAAGTTCAGAGAATTGAGAAAAATAGCTAGCGGATTCTAGTTGAAAAAGTGGTTGCTTCTTGAAGATGTAGCAAATTTCATAACCTTTTGAATCTGAACTTATGATATTGGCCTTCTATCCTGAATCCAAAAGTACAGAGGATAAAATATTTCTCACAAAACCTGTGTGCATCATCAGGTGAATGAGAAAGAGCATTCTTTCTGTATTCCAGTAGTGGATTAGCGTAATCATATGACCAACAAAAATCCTTGTTAATTCTCCTGCCTATACATGTACACCATGCTAAATTATTCGAACAATGGGCAGGAGGTTTTGCAAATGATATATGAAATATACTGCAAAAGAGTCGAATAGTCGAATATATTCGAATATATGTGGTAGAATTCATTCAAAAAATTAAATTGCAAGACGACGGTGCTTCATGATGATTTTATGAAGTGATAAAGGCATTGCTGATGTTTCCAGCGCACTGTGATTTCGAACATGATAAAAGTCTACACGATACTGTAGGGAAGTTACAGAATTTTTATATGGAGTTGAATTCAATCGCTTTGAAATTTTCTTCTATTCTTTTGAAAATATAATTTTTGTTAATGGTGCGATGAAGTGATTGATAGACAATCTTATGTGACAAATTAAATAGCTAACATGCGATGTATACATGTAGGGCCTAAAGGCAATTTACATACAATGCAAAATCTCAGGAAAATAACATTTTTGACACCTATGAATTTCTTTTTGTACATTAGGCCTTCATCGCGTAATTTTTCTGAGCCAAATTAGAATATTGTGAGAACTGCATAGCTAAACAACTTTTCAAAAATGTAGTAATTATTAATAACATTATATATTTAATAACTATGAATATTTAATTTCAAAAGAGCGATCTTAAAATTAATGCACTTAGAAGTATTTGCAATGCATATGCCTACGCTATTACATCTAACCTCGAATATTTACCAAATATATTCTTGATATAGAATATTTGCCATTGCTTCCCAAAATGTAAATTTTACTTATCATGCACTTGTCGATTAAAAAACGTCAATCGTTTCACAACATGATGTACAAGAGACTAGCCATTGGTACATCTTGCATTTTGACTGACAGTCCAGGTGTTACAGGCCCTATATCTAGGAGTCCATGGATAGGCCATAGTCTTCTATAATATAGCATCTTGACAGATATCTAAAATAGCACGTATACGAGATGAGGCTGATATTGTATTTCATATCGATGTATTTAAGCATGTATCGGTTGATTGATTTTCGTGATAATGTGTATCTATATCTGGAAGATCATGCCGATTTACATCAATTTTGAAGTATAATTCCTATAGTCTCTTTTTCAGTCTGACTTTGCCCATTGGTGAGACTATGATCAGAATTTTCAGTCGCCTTTTGCACATTGGCAAATGAGTTATCTGAGGAAACTTATTCATGTATCAATCAATGTCATGCACATAGATCTGCTGGCTACTATTTTTTGAATTAAATAAAACATTGGAGTGCTAGCTATTTACAGAAATTATTTACGAACAAGCAAGATTTTAAAAGAGAGTTAATCAATAATCAAAGTTAAATAATTAATCCTTTGGAAACAAACTGGCATTTCAAGTTTTTATAAATATTAGGTCATATCTTTCCTTTTCCAAGTGAAGCAGCACATCAAATAACGCAAAGTGCAACTTTGATTCGTAGATTGGTTATTGATTTTGGTTTTACTTCCTGAAATGACTTTATTAATTCGGGAACTTTCGGAGAACCAACACCAAAGAAAACACTGCATCTGTTTGTTACTTTGCTTTTAATGCCATAGTGGCGCATAGAAGCTCAGAATATTTATGCAACATGCATCAGGATAGAGTCGAGCTCTTTATTTTATAAATATTATTCAGAAATAGCCATATCCATACAGGGTGCTCATTTCGATTGTGTGATAGAAGATAATGCAATATCACTGCAAACTTGTATTATTTTTGGATCGCTTAATGAAATTTCATGATCCATCCTATCAGATATGTATTATCCATATAGGGTCTAAAATCACTGTGTAAAATAAGATAAAAAAGTTCATGATCTTTATTGTGTTGAATATTTCGATCGTTGCAAGGATGAGTTCAGGAGAATATACTCGTCTGCAACCTTGCAATCAGATTTCTGTCGTTCCGAAATTCAAAAAGTTCGAATATAGTCTTACATTCACACATTTTTTACTTTAATTTGAGGCGACGAACGAAGTCAGTTTTCATTTCACATTTGAGGGCTATGCTTCCATATCGCTTGAAATTTCTTATTCTTCTTCCTGAGGAAGACAATTGTGAGAATGTATTAACTTTGCCACCAAAGAAGAGTAATTTTGGTTTGGTCGTCGGCGTAAATCACATTGTTCTTTATCGATAGATTCTGTGGCTTATTTTTCAAAGATAAGCAATAAAATGTAGGTGGAAAGTCTTTAAATTTACTGTCATTCTTATGCCGGTACACAAACACAGAGCATGTGCTCAGCATTTTACTTTCTCCACAAACATCGCTGATGATTTGAAAAACACTAATTAACAACGCTCGCAGAGCAATAATAACAAGAATACAATGCACATAACTTCTGTATGAATGACATCGATTCAAATAGTCAGCCTCATTTCGTATAGAAGGGTCAATGATATCTGTTCAGATTTCTGTCCAGATGCTATATTATAGAAGTCCATGGATAGGCACAGCCATGGACTCCTAGATATCATGGCTTACTTAAATTACTCATTGACATAACAAACTATCATTGGCTTGAATTGAAGTTTGTTTCATTTTTTTCTCAGGTATATGATGCAATATTTCGCTTTCTATGTATTACCATTCAACCATAGACTTCTAAATTTCTCTGGACAGATAGGTTGAAATTTGCCTCATACATGTTCAGGCCAGCAATCCTAAATTAGACTACTGGAAATAGACTGCCATCAAGCGTTATCAAATTTTAGAGAACGTATTGCCAGAACAATGCAGGTAAATCACAGTATGTGTCTATATTTATGTACATTGGGAGTAAGGACGCATGAGAATGAATAGTCATGCGTTGAATACATGTGCTAGACCTCCGCGTTATTAGCCAAGTTTTGCGATTTTTCTTCTAATAAGTCTCAGAAATGAGGCATCTGAGATGTCATGAACAAATTTCTTACACATGCTGCTGAAATATTTCATTGAAATTTCGGAAATCTGATTCATGTACGTATGTACACCAAGATTTTGCGAAGACGTAATCGGAAAAGTCACCAAAAGAAATGATATATCGATAGCCTATTCTGAGGACCATCCTTTCATTTTTTTAAAGCAAGAAGCTATTTTCTCTTAGACAACTATTCAGTTGGATCTCACAGAATAGCCTCTTGCAAAGAATGCATGGCTGAATCACAGATAAGTTTGGACCCCCATGATAAATTTCATTCAAAAGTTTTACAGCTTCAGGGATGTCGAGCATTGCCAACTTAATATTTCTGACAGTGCATTCACAACAGGAATCACATTTTTTGCATTTCAACTAGCACCACTGGCATCATCTCTATTATTAGGATTCATATTGAAATCAGTCCTTGCATGCAAGCATTTACATCCTGGATACATTTCATCTTCTGTGATTGACTGCATGATATTCTATCATTAACATTTCCAAACAAAGAGTCCAAACAACTTCAATAAAGAAATTGTTTTTATTTTATTTTCACTCTCTGTGCGATGACGCAAGGAGATAATATAATTTGCTCCAGTCATTTGACGTGTAAAGTCAAAACACTTATAAAAATAATCCGATTGCACTTTCTCGAGCACACTGTTAACCGTAGACCGACAAGTATCCTACAAAATTACTGACAAAATCAGCCGACGATTGTCACCTCCAATATCCTGCGATATCCGACGGATTTATAGGTTCTCCACCGACATCGAAACAGATGCTTTGTATGCAAATTAGATAAACAAAAACTGTTGAATATTGATTGACTTTTCGATTAGTGATTGCTTGACTTTTGGGCAATCTGTATTATTGTGTGGAAAAGCCATGATCTATTTTGATATAATTTAATTAATTACCTACGTTTTTGATAAAATTTAAGCTATAATTCATTGCTATTCATTTTGTCGCTTTTTGTCAGATATTGTAGGTGCTCAGTGGCAATCATCCTACAGGAACTAACAATGACCGACAAAATAGATTGTGTAGGAGTCTGTCAATTGTCAGTCAACGGTTTACAGTGCACTTGTCATTTTTCTCAGAAGGCTCTCCATCACAGGTCGGACCGCTCCATATCTGTTCCAACCTCCTCAGAAGTGGCTGCTCAGGTTAGGAATGCTTATTGAGTCCATCATCATTGTAATCATTGAAATATAAGAAGGAGCTCCGTTTTCTGTTCCTCTTGATTTCAGGACATTCGTAGTGTGGAAATCGGTGGCTTCTCTTTTCCTCTCGAAACTAACATAACATTGGTCAATGCTTCGGTTGGATCTTCCGTCCGTTGAATTCGGCTTCACGGAGCTTTGTCAGTCTTTCCCAAGTATTACATAACTGAATCCGATTTCGAATTTCTTTTACTGACTGGTCATCCAGATAACAAAAGTCATCAGATTCATAACTTTGGAAAACTTGTGATACATGATATGTGCTTGTTGGAATGGATTTCTCTCTACGTGATAGATGCGAACATTCGCAGACGATGCTGAAGGGAAGATTTCAACTTATGTTCGTCATTTTGTAGTCCATGATCGCTTTGAGATATCACAAACCCAGATAGAAAGATTTCCTTGTAGATTTTAGACAAAATCTTCTTTCCAAAGAATCTTCCGAATGTGTTTTCATTGTCAGGACATGTACTTAAAAACGTGGCCCTACCGAATCGCAACTTTGTAGTTGTTTGGAGAAGAATTTAGACATAAAGGAATTTTGATGGCTCTGTCCTTTAGATTACGCTTTTTCATTTTTTCTTCTTTGCACTTTCATTATTTTCATTTTTTCACTTTCTTCAAGCGATAATAATCTATGCACTTCGTGATGGTATTGTCGTCAGGTTCGTGGAAGTGGAAGTCACACAAGACGGAATGTTTAGCTGGGATATAATACTTTCTACTAACTCGATGCAACTATACAGATTCAAAATTCCTTGTTATGTAGCGCAATGCAATTGGTGTTACACTATCATTGCATCTAGGTTGACAGCCAGCAGCGGCATATTTATTTGGTATTTTGCATTAGATTGAATCGCACAAGAGACACATCAAATAGTCATCTATCCCTTCGATTAGCTACAAGATTCGATCTTCTGTAACACAACTGTTGGTTGACCTGAACATGCAGAAAATGATTTCAAATTTTGCTCACCTATCTGTCCAGAGAAATTTAGAAGTCTATGATTCAACTTATTAGAGAATGGAGAAAGATCTATGGTGGTCAAATTTCAAATTTTGATATCGATACAACTGTCACAATTGCTTTTACAAATTGAACATAAACGTGAACTGAAATCCAGCGTTTGTAAAATAAAATGGCACACGATCAGTTTACCAGAGGTATGGCTATTGGAATGATTCGTTGTGGTAGAAATTGTGCGAGTGTTGCCGAAGAGCTGCAACTATCGAGAGTCGTTGTTTGGAGGTGGTGGTGTCGATGGAAAACAGGAGATTTTAAAAAGAAGAAGGGATCTGGTCGACCAAGAAAGTCTGCAGGAAGGACAGGCGCACGTCTAGTTTTAGCTGCAAAGAGGAATAGATTTGTGTCAGTCCCAAAGCTAGTCGTACACTAGAAGAGTGCCTCAAATATAGACTGTAGCGTTCGAACGGCTTACCGAAGATTGCGAGAAGCTGGAATTCAATCGCGACGACCAGCTGTCCTAATTCCATTGGGTTTTTAGCACCGCAGAAGACGAGTTGCCTGGTGTGATGCCCATCGCTCATGGAATGACCATCACTGGCAGAAAGTCCTGTGGACCGATGAATCGAGATTCACTTTGGATTTCAATGCCGGTCGTGTCAGAGTGCATCGTCTTCCAGGTGAACGCTTTGCTCCATGCTGTATTAAAGAACACGACAGATATGGTGGTGAAAGTGTTATGCTGTGGGGTGGCATTTGGCATGGCGGACGAACGACATCAGTCATCATCAAAGGCACGTTGACTGGAGAGAGGTATCTCAATGAAATTGTGCTTCCTGTTGTTGCCCCAGTGGTCAGGGTGGAGGATCTCGTCTTCCAAGACGACAACGCAGGACCACATCGCTCCTCGGCTGTCATTGCCACTGTTAGGAGATTGAACATTCAAACCCTTGACTGGCCTGCACGCTCACCTGACTTGTCACCCATTGAACAAGTCTGGGACGAGCTTGGGCGGCGAGTGAGAGACCGCTATTCACTTCCACCAGTGTCCCTGAAGATTCTCTCTGAAAGACTGACAGAGCAGTGGCTTCTCCTTGAAACATCCTTCATTCAGAAACTTTGTGAATCCATGCCATCTCGGATTACTGAATGTATTGGAGCTAGAGGGGGGTACACGCGTTACTAAAGTTGAATCTGCTACATGCGTTGTATTTCTGTGCTAGCGACTTGGTGGAGATTGTGACTAAATTATCAAGGTACATGTATATGTACCAGTCAAAAATGAAAGAAGTAAAAGAAGTAAATGTTTCAAAAATTTTGTCAATGATTTTGTCACGACTGCAGTGATTATAAACCAACAGTTATTTGCCTCGTTGACTTCGAAAAAGTTTCGTCGCTGTAGTAGGCAGTATGTATTCCAGATGTCTCTTGTTATAGAATTTCCAGTCTGAATTCATCAGTGTTTGGATGTTAATCGCAAATTGCAATTCACAAGAGATCTTCGACAAGAAACTCAACAGTGACTGTTTAATGAACAGATGATTTCCAAAGTCGATCAATAATACTATAAGACTTTATTCGTCAAATTAAAAACCGCATGGCTATTGAATCCTGAATTGCACAAAATGTCATCAAGAAAATCGAGAAGAATTTACAAAAGAAGTGTTGCATAAAACTCTTTTTTCTTGCATGGTCATAACATGGAAATTTAGGATGTCATTTTGAATAAATATTCTCCACCTCAATATTTACTATCTGGATTTATCTGGCAAACTTAGACAAGGGAAAATTCTTTGGTAGCAACAATTCTTCTTGGTAATTGAGGCAACATCTGTGAAGCAACGAAAATTGCTTGTGCTGACATACATCAACCAATTTTTGGTAATGTTTTCAACTTTAATAAGTTTTTTATAAATTGCTTACGTTGAAAATGATTGATAGATCGTCGCAGGTTTGTCTTCCCGCTCTCCGTCGTTGCTGAAAGTTGCAGATGCAATGGTGAATACAGTCAATCTGATCGAGTTTATTCGATCCAGTGCAAGGTCTACTTTTTATTATTCGCTTCGACTGAAGCATCTTCGCATCATAATATCATAAGCATCGCGTTAGCTTCATTATGTTTTTCATGGCTCCTCAGTGTTTATCGCTTCAAAATATTCGAGTATTTCATTGAACTACACCATTTGAGCACAAAATGTTTTGAATCCTTCTTTGTTACAACATGAAACTCTGCCGCAAAATGATGTCATTTAAAGCAATGTAGCCGCTGCTTTAGATAGTTCAATTTAGCGGAAATTGTTTTCAATTTTATTGTAGACAATTTGTGAACAAACCAAAGTCGTTTTGGGACTGATACTGCAATTGCATCAACAGAATGTGAAAAACTTACATGTGCCTTCAGAATGTGAAAAACTCACATGTGCCTTCTCTGGAAAATGAGGAGATTCCCGTGATACGTCCATCAGTCTACATCTAGGCGTCTATGGCACAGTACATTTAGCTGGACGTGCCAGGCAGATACGCGTTTGACGTCAAGAAGTGAACGTGGAGGGACACTCACTCAGTATGATGAGTGACTGGAAATAACGCTAAATTATACAAAAAAAACAAATATCGTCACTGTTCAGAAACCACGAACGTTGAAAGTATCAACAATCGATGCAGGAAAACACGCTGATTACGATCGTGTGCAAATTGAAAGGGAAAGACAGAAAACTCGATGAGAAAACGGAAAAACAACTGAAAAAACGGCCGCGCATAATGAACAAACCGCAAGCCACAGACTTTACACATTGAGAATTAATAGAACATAAGAACTTGTTGAATTGGGATTGAGTCAGTTTCTAAACATTGAAGGAATAGATTGTTTTTAGAGCTTTTGATGCAAAGTTGTCGTATAACCGTACAACATAGCTCCCTAGATTTATGTTGCTACGCTCACTGAAATTTAGATACTATAAGCAGTTTTAGTGAAATGGAGAAGTTTGAAATACTAATCTTGATATATTTTGGAATGTTTTTTATGCATAATTTTTAAAACATTCTACTTGCATCCTCGAGGCTGCGGATGACAGTTATATCAGGTGTCCTCAAATTTTTTAATCGCAAGGCGCTGTCGGAAGTTGTGTATCAATCTTTTTTATAGATTTATATTCCATATAAATAGGTGTAGAAGTACCTAAATATAACTCGAATGAGTTATATGCACTTTACTGAGACTTTGCCGGAAAACTTTCATCCAAGCGCACTACAACTCGTAGAAGCAATATGTCACTTTGCGGACATTCACTTAGCAATTAGTTAAGTGATGAATAATGCATAATCTCTGTCTGAACATTGCAATATTTCTATTCAGCCATGATACATTGCATAATATCACTTCTACTTATTGCCCCATGACATTTATGAAACTGCGATTTAAACAGTCATTCACAGGAAATTTATGAAAATCTTTTAGAAATGATTTTAGATTTGATGAGAATTGATGAGAAATTATGGAATTCATTGTTGCAAAAAATTCCATGTATCTTAGTACAATTTAAGGTGATTTATATTTTTCAATTGCCATTTATTTTAATGACAGTAAAGAAAATATGAAAGATTGGTGAAAACTTGGTACTTTCTTACCCTGCGCAACTTTTATTATATTAATTATAGTAAAATGAAAATCAAAGTGCTATTTTAAGAATAACACTATAAAATTACTCGGTGTGCATGCCAATATCTTGAAACTGACGAAGCTTAATAACGCAGTTTAATTCACTCTTTTTCGTCTATGATTTTACTGGTAGGTATATTCCTAAATAGCTAATCGGCTTAGAATCCGTTGAATCAGTCTCATTTTGATGGAACTGGAATTCTGAAACAAGGACACATTGAACAATATATTTCTATGAAAATTTCACCTGTAAAGCCCTAAATATCAGCAACACGATAGTTGGTTTCTACAGAATTGTCTGCTTTTATACAATTTAGTTGTACAATAAACAATACTTCATGAAGTATTGGAATCGATTGGAATGATTGATGTCTATCCTTGAATTCAAGGAGAGACATCAATTCTAGCAAAGAATAATGATTCAAAGTTTCTAGAGTTTTGTAATTTTATCTATGACGTAAAGTTTCGAAGTCGATGACCAGTTTAATAACACTATTGCAGAATATAAGCTTGGGGACAGTTTTGCTCTAAACTAAAAATTAATCTTATGCGGACAGTCCAAAGCAACCATTTCAGAAGAAAATTCCATGTACACCTACAATTCATCGATGCAGTGATGAATAATATCAATCAGGGTTGGAGGCGGCCGGGGTATGGGCCGGCAGCCGGTGTATCCAAAACCGGTCGGTCGGCAGCCGGGTATTGAAGAACGGGCTGTCGGTGGCCGGCTTCTTAAATATCGGCTCCGGATGGGACGGTGGCTGGCGTCTCTGCGCCGGTTGGTTAATGCTTTGATTGTCAGACATATTTGGTCAACTTATGCCATTAGACATTGGACACTATTCCACCTGACAAAGTCCACATCATGAGCAATTAAGTTGCAAAAATATATGATATCATATACAAGATTAAATATGGTCAATCATTACAAATCATCAGTATGATCAAATCATTACAAGATTTGATAAACTGGTTCAAAAATTTCAGAGAAAGATATTGATTAGAAGGTTCCTGTTATTCATATTTTATTTCAGGTACTCGATTTGTAATGATTATTTCTTATGATCTTGCGATTTCTTTCTAAATAATTGCGAATTGTGATTGATGATTAATCGCACTCATACAATTGGTTGTACTCGTACCTGTTGTGATTTAAAGTAATGAGCTACTTAATATTTTAATCATTTAATCACCTTTCACGCCTATTGTCAATGCATGCATGATGTATAAACATGCATAAGTTCATAAATATCTGAGTACTAATTCATATATTTCCGCGGTGATGGTTGATCGTGTAGAAAAGCAAATATGTCATATTTGTTTCACATAATAAAGTTTGTTTCTATCTATATAAATCTATCGGAAAATCAGTTGTAATCACGTTTTTGTTTCATTACAGATGGTTGCACGGATATGGATGTTTTTATGGTGGCTTGAAATGTTCGAATCTGCCTGGTCAACAGCCTACATACAAGTGGTGCGCAAGCGTACATATGTCAAATTACCTCCGGTCTACGAAGAGCTTCCAGTCAATACTTATATTGGCAGCTTATCCAGTAATTCAGCAATTTCAAAAACTGAGCATGGCAAATTGGAAAATTATTTTTTGTTTTCCTCCGAGCAAGCAGTCTATTTTCATTTGGACAAAAATAATGGAAACTTATTCACAGCAGCTAGATTTGATCGTGATGCACTTTGTAACGAAGGAATTAAGTGTTGTCAAATGAAGTATCAACTTCCGCATGACATTATTGCTCAGAGACCCCAGAAAGAAGTAGAACCAATATCGCGCTGTGTGGTGGATCTCAAAGTTCAAATCCAGGGAGCTACACGCTCTGAAGTGATTATCGTTTTAATTGAAATCAAAGACATCAACGACAATGCACCAAGTTTTGCTAATGGCGTTATCAATTTGTCTGTTTCTGAAAACAAACCGGTTGGATTCCTGATCAGTCTCCCTCTTGCGAGAGACGATGATTCTAACGAATTTTCTGTTAGAGGCTATCAGATGACCACTCGATCAATGTTCTTTGCTCTTCGGGTTTATCGGAACAGATACAGAATATCTCATTTGTATCTAGTTGTCCTTGCGGACTTGGATCGTGAAAAGAAATCTTCTCATGTTATTGAGGTGAAGGCTCTAGATAAAGAGGGAAAATTTGGTTTTCTGAAAGTCTATATTAATATCTTGGATGTAAATGATTGTGCCCCGATGTTTAAAAGTGATAGCTATTATGCAGCTATTTACAAATGGTTTCCAGTTCATTCAACAATTCTTCAGATGCCTGCTGTAGACAGTGATGAAGGAGAAAATGGGAAAATAAAGTATTTTCTATCGAAAGATACAAATCAAAGATCAAAAGATTTATTTTCGATTGATTCGAAAACGGGTGACATATTCTTGATGTCATCCTTAGTACTTGAGCAATACCGAACTCATAAATTCTCTGTTGTTGCTCAAGACAATGGAAAAGTTAGTTTATCGACATCGGTTTTGGTTATTATTGAAGTGAAACCTCCGCCGAAACAATTGTTAAAGATTTATGCATCAGGCTTGGAAAAGAGCAGTGTTTTAACAGTTTATGAGAATAAAAATCCCGGTTATGCTATAACAAGTATTACTGCAGTGCCGAAAACTTTGAAGCATACTAAAGATGTAATTGATTGCCACCTAGAACCACATCAGCAATTCTTTTCACTGAAAAGGACATTTGACAATATATTTTCTTTTGCCACCAAAGTGATGCTAGATCGAGAGAATATTTCAAATTTTGTAGTTTACATAGCATGCGTAAATCATATGGATCTGTCTCAAGGGACTGTAAAGAGACTTAAAATAAGAATATTGGACAAAAACGACAACAAGCCAAAGTTTATCGGTAAGACTTCATTCAGCATTCCAGAAAATAATGCTCCGGTAACCGTAGTAGGAAAAATGCTGGCATTTGATGCAGATGAAGGGGAAAATGGAAAAAATTACTATTCTATACATAACCCTCGAAATTATCCGTTTTCCATTCAAAGGTCGACAGGAATTTTGTCCACTGCATTTAGTCTGGACAGAGAGTATCGAAGTAATTGGATGTTGACAATCATTGCATTCGATGGGGGCTTGGAAGCTCTGTCTTCATCAATAAATATCACAGTGCATGTCTCGGACATAAATGACAATGCTCCTCAATTCTCACCGTCTCTCCCTACATCCATTTACATTCCATCAACTGTCTCATCAATCGAGCCCATATTGATTTGCAATGCAACTGATGCCGATGCAGGCATAAATGCAAACTTGGTCTTCTCTTTGAATAATTTGAATGATGTTTTTCAAATCTCCAATCATGGACACTTATATTTGAGCAAAAATACTTCACGCATCATGAAAGAGAGATACATACTTGGAATTACAGTAATGGATACCGGAAATCCTTCGCTGAAAAGTCAAATGAATTTATCAATTAATATTCAGAACGTGAATCAACATCGTCCGAAATTCATGAAAAAAAGATTAGATATCAACGTCACAACATGCGCAACCAACGGAAGCATAGTTGCTAAAGTGCAGGCTTTTGATCCAGATGATGGTAAGAATGGCGCCATTAGATACAGTTTTGTTGATATGAATTCTACGTATATACCATTTTTAATCAATTCTATTTCGGGAGAGATTTCTATGCATTTGTCATTGTCCACTAAAATCAGATTGTATAGTGTCATTGTGAAAGCGAGGGATCTTGGTGTGCCTTCATTTTCAGATAAGATGACGATAGCGTTTCACTTGATGAAGACTGTCAAAAAAGAAGCAAGTTTTGCTGACCGGAAGTACCATCAAGAAGGAAATTTGATGATTATCATTGTGATTCTCCTAACAACTTTCTTGTTTTTTGTTACTTTTTTCTGCATTTATCATGTTTTTGGTATCCAGAGACGAGAACCAGAGGCAAATGAAGTGTATTCTACATATGTGTAATCGCAGTTATTTGAATCATCGAATAAACGGATTTATAGCTAGAATGGAGAATCATTTTGCCACTGTTTTGGTGTGCTAAAGCTCGGGCAAATGCATACTGCAATAGCAAATTATGCTGCAATGCCTGAATGTAGCATTATGCAAGTATTTAAAACCTGTGGATGTGCACATTAATGCCATTATTTGGCCTTACTTAAACATAAATTGTAATTGAAATGTATTGGGAGCGCCAGGTATAAAATTGCATAATTGTGATAGTCCAACATATTCAGCTATCAGAAGTCATCTTCACGGCAAAATCTCATAAAAGTTAATATTTTATCCATGAAGGTGAATGCCGATTGCGTCTAAAGAATATTGAACTATCACAATTGCGTATTTTATACTAGTTCGAGTTCTCAACATATTTCTACAAGCAGACAGTCGATTTCAAATGGCAGATAATTACACTTTCTAATATGGTTGAGAGTTATAATTAAATTGCTGGTTGCACTGAAAAATATGAATTATATTCAGTATTGCAGCTTCATGTTAGTAAATCCTATATCATTTCACAGAGAGAAAGAGCATGACCATGAAATGATTTTTTATGCTTATTTGGAAGAACACTCAAACAAATAAACTGTTAACAATTGAACCGATTAAGTTGGAAGACTTGATGATATACGTGCATACCCCGAGGAAACACCTGTTTTAAATACGTGAAATATTACTTTTCACTCAATTCTTCTCTCAAAACAATAGAATGATAAGTTTCTGACAGACTTAATAGAAGCCACTAATGCTTGTGAATACAAGAAACCTTATCACAAGCGTTGACCGATATTTCTGGTAACTAAGATCATGCGAACGGCTATTTTTACAAAAATTGTAAAAACATGTGATCTTAGGAAACATTTTTCGACGCATAAATTAATTTTATCAGACTATTTGAAACACTTATCAAGGAAGAATGTCGAGAAACTCTTCATTCATTGTTATTAACGAAGTTTAATTGTTTTGAAGACAAAAGATCAGTTACTAGAGATACATTTATGATCTCATTAATTTTTAGGACTGCATATTTAAAGAATATGTCATCTACTCTACACAAATTCTTTGTGAATCTACGTGAGGCAGAAACGGTTGCAATACTCTATTCCAACCAAACACAAAACCTATCCATGCCAGCCTTTTTAGATCATACAAAACCTGCGTGAAGCAATGAAATATATTATGTAACAATAATATTGAGTCCTTACTGATCATTGTTACCAAATTTTCATGCTTGTTGGGAACTACATGGTTCCTATATAGGGCAAATAGAAGTGAATAATTTCAGGTTTTCTTGTGTGCAGTTTTTTCGCTTTCAAAATGCATATAATTCCGATTCTTAGTACAAGAACAACAGTGCACTGACTTCTTACTCCATTTTCACAATGGAAGAAGTGCTGTCAGATGATGCATCGATTTTGCACACTCATTACGCAAAATGGATAAAATCAAGCTCTTTCAGTATGTTTCTATGCACTGTCCATTCTAGTATATAATCAGTGAAAAACTAAATTTCTTGTGAGTCTAATATTTATTTGTCCATAATACAAACAGTTTTAATGGCAATTCTCCTAGTAGAAATGACATTATTGCGCATAATGTAAATAATGGTTATATATTTTTGAGATGTTTGAACCCCGAATATGTTAAGGTTTTCATTAGAATCATTATAGTCAATGCAGCAGTTTTTAGATTCAGACTCAGAACATTCATGTTTTAAGATCGAATTCATCGCATTGCGATGGATTCCGCGGTGTAATATCTATATGAGCACATAAACATTTATATATATATATATATATATATATATATATATATATATATATATATATATATATATATATGTATACATATATATATGTTTTACATACATATAAGCATCTCCACATGCGGTGGGGTGTTTAAGGTCGTTTGAAGCTGCAATGATTTTTTTCAATTTTCACACATGTAATACATTCAACTCACAACTTTTATATTTTTGTATACCTGAGATTGACCTCTTCTAACATACAACAATTGCTGTGGATGTTGCAACATCAACAAGAATTGGTTTCTTTTTAATTACATGCGAGTAAAGTACTCAAGTGTAACTTGTTGACATAAATTTTGAATGTGAAGTTCTTGCGAATTTCGTTACCAAAAGTCCTATATTGTCAGACGGTTGATGTAGCAATAATCTAATACCATACATGTATTTATGCTGAGGGTTTGACTTTAGTAGTTTGATCAAAAAAGGAGCTGATATTAATCACATGAATGCCAATCAAAAACTCACTGAATAAATCAATTAAGCAAAGTTTAGTTTAACTTAGCTTAATTAGTTTAATGAGAGTTATTTCAGCTTAAACTGCGACTTTTAAGTGCGAAATAAACAAGCAACACGTCCAAGACTTAGGATTCCAAAGGTTCAAATGAGTGGATCTAAACGTGCGCGATTTGTGAAAGACATCGCTGCTGTCATTAGTCAGTTGTAATTATTGTTGTGTACTTTGTATAATAAACAGCTGTTGTTTTTCTTCATTTTTTCCACTAAACACGAAATAAAGACAATGATGCAGGACAGAAGAAAGTATGAATTAATCCATCGTACAGCCCACGGGAGATTCTTAATAGATTCCGGAATTTTATTGACTTACTGAGGAAACGATCAACACCTCTTCTCATAGAACGAGCATTTCCGACACATTCACCGCCATCTTATTGTAAACATAATTTGGAGAAGTCGGCTGATAGAAGCAGCGAAAATAAATAGACAAATAAGTAAATAATATGAAAATTACACGCTTTCCTGATTGTAAGCGTGATTTCAGCTTTTCGAAAAACTACATTCAGAAACATGCATTTTGTCGACCTTTTATCAGGGATCTATTTCAAAAAAACTAGAGTTACTAAATTACGAGATTACTAATTAAACAGGTTTCACCATCTGAATCGTCACTTTATCATGCATCGACTGCTACTAAAATGTTCTGATCACTCGAAGATGATAATGATAATCATTATGTTTTAAGGAGCAACCAAAAAGACCAATGACAATAAAAAAAAGAACAAAATAAAGAAGTGCCATCAACCTTTCAGACTTAGAAGCGGTGACAGTATAGAAGCCGCAAAAGCAGTGTTCTTTGCGGCGCTGGGTAGGCCGCATGAAGTTCTAAGGCTGTCCACGACTCCGTTTTCTGCGAATGTCTTGAAAACCAACCTCTTGTTTAATTTGCCACTGGCAGCCTAAATCGCATGAATCACACGGCCACAACATAGTGTGCTAGCTAGTATATACTGGCATTGATGAAAGAAATTACAAGGAATTTCAATCGTCAAAATCGGAAGATACATGAAATCTCAAAAGGGAATGCTTTTTGTCATTTTATTGAATTAATTTTTTAGCATGTTTTAAATCGAGTGGTTTGTCCTTCAAATGTGTGATTTTTCATCGAATGGCGAGACATGTGATAAAAATACATTCCAAAAAAAGGCACTACAGAAATCGATTATCTTTCTGTCTTTTATCAATAAAACACTCGCTTCATTTTACATTCCAAAAATTGTAGATCATGCACCTCTGTTTGATATTCTTCGCATTGTGAAGTAGCTGATGAATTTAGGAGTCTGTTATTTTACAAGCGGATAGCTGTTTATCGGTGGTGAAGCTGTTCGTAGCAAAACATATTATTATCAGCCGTAGACTTGTATACGGTTAATCTGCTAGCTTTTGGTGAAGTTGACCCCAGTGCTACATCCACATCATCATATTTCACATTGTATTTCTGAACTATGTTTGCTATCTAATTGTTTATATTAGAAACATTCACCCAAGTCAACATCCTTGTATTTCGTTTACTGCAATAGATCATTCTAGCAATCTGATGACTTTTTGAAACATACAAAGTTGTTCAGCAAATGAATTTAAGGATATGAAGTAAACTTAGTAGTACACAGGGATATGCATATAAGCCAAAGTATACAATACTACCCACAGCCGATAATAGAAGCATTTTACTGATCGGTTTAGTTATCAATAAACGACTGATTACGCAAAATCGTGGAAATAATTCTGATAAGTCAAACACGCCATTTTGATCTTCTATTGTCGTTCAATCCATAAGGGGGATGATTCTAAAGTTGAAGTTATGTTCTTAGCTGTAAAATAAGACACATGTACTTTACTTAATTAGGCAAAGCACACTGTTTCCAAAAACAAGTGTCTAGACTGGCCATTCGAATAAATTTAGTAATCAATTATGAGCTTGCGATGAAATTTGACGCAATTTTTGAGAATAAGCAAAAGACAAAAGAACTTTTCAGGTTGAGCAACGATTTAGGAAACGGACTGTTGGATAAGTAGTATATAGTGTGACATCCGGCGCGACGCTTCGCTTCGCTTTGCTTCGCTTCGCTTGTGCCGGATGTCACACTTTTGCGGGTTTTTCAAAAAAATCAAAATTTCAAAAATTTCAAAAATTTAGGTAGACTTCAAATTTCACGTGGCCGAAGACCTAAATTCACAAATTTGGGCGTTTTTACAAATACCCAATTTTCAAATTTTTCAAAATCTCAAAATTAGAGAATTACAATTTTCACCCTTAAAATCATGACCGTTCCAGGACACCGAAAAAATCAGAAAAGTTAAGAATCTCAAATTTGAGAATTACAATTTTTACTCCCAAAATCATGACCGTTCCAGGACACCGAAAATCATAAAAGTTAAGATTTTCAAATTCATGAATTTTATCCATCTTTCAGGTTTTCAAAATATATCATGTGACTAAAAATATTTCTTTAAAAATGGAAGAAACAAAAGTGGATGAAACAAAAGTGGAAGAAACCGTAAGAATATATCCTTCGTTATCATATGAACGTAGTTCTACTTTAATGGACATTGAAAAAATGAACATTGAAAAAATGAACAAAGAAAAACACAAAGATAGGGTACGCTATATGAAAGATAAAGAATCTCAATTATTATTAAGATTAGAGCATTATAAAAAATTAAGAAAGAGATGGACTAAAGTTAAGAATGTAACACAAGGAATTGGCATATTCTTAACAATAAGTTTAGGTGCTTTAACAATTGTTATATCTTCAGGTGTTTTAGTAATTCCAGTAGTTGCTACAGCTTTAACAGGTACGGGTGTTTTTGCAACTTCACTTGTTACAATGTTAGATAAATCTTTAATAACTAAGAAACGAAAATCATTAAAAACTAAGCATTTACATATTAAAGAAGTCTATGATAAACTACATTACTACTTTCAAAGAGTATGTGATGATAATGTTATTACGTTAGATGAGATTGAAAAATTTGATCAAATAGCTAATGAAGTAAATCAAACCTTTTAATTACAGTCCGAAAAAGTTGATGATAAGAATAGACAGGATGGGAAAATTTCTAGTGATGGTAAAACTTTTACTGGTGGTAAAATTTCTAATGAAGAAAATGATAAAATTTTTTTAGAAGAGCTAAAAACTTTAAGCGAAAATTTAAGCAAAACTTTATTAAACAAAACTTTATTAAACAAAACTTAAAAAGAGAAAACTTTAAACGAAAAGATGTCAAACAACAAAGCAATAAAAAAATAATTTGTTCAGTAAAATGTTTTTGCTGTATTCCAATGTTACCACAAAATTCAAATATTATATTTTAAAAATGGATAAAATTAGAGCTGATCATTTTAAAAGAATAAAACAATTAGAAGAGTTAATAAAACAAAGAAATATTATGAAAGAAAATCATCTTCAACATAGAATGATAAAAGCTGGTATTCAATCTGATATGTTTGAAAAAATGCAGCAAACCGAACAAGTAAAAACTGATTTTGAAAAAACTATGAAACCATTTAAAACTCTTGAAAAAGAAAGTACAAATAATGATAAACAAATTGATATAACAGATCCAGAGCACAAAACTATATTAGATGACTATGGATTACTAGAATCAAACATTAATAAGAAATTACCAAAATCTATGCAATTTGAACATTCTATTTCATTTATAGATGGAAAAACAATACCTAGATTTTATCTCGGTCAAAAAGAAATATTTCCACGACCTTTTCGAGGTTTAATTTTTTCACCAGATAAATCTCCTTTTAATTTAGATAGAAATTTTGTTAATCTTTTAAGAGGAGCAGATTTAAATAATTATGCTGTAGAAGATCTCATAAAATATAAAGCTATGTTAGACAGAGTTGGTGCAGTAAAATCTCTTAGACGTTATAAACAATTAGAAAATTTATTATCATCGGGAGTTAAAGTAGGGAAAGGTTTATCTGAAAAACAGAAAACAGAAACAACTATATTTTTACCAGATGATCCACAAGAATTACTAAATAGATTAAATATTTTAATATCTGCAATAAAAGAAGGACATAATTCTAGTTTCAATGAAATTCATGCTATATTGAAAAGACTGTTAGAAAAGAAGATTCTAAATGAAGAGGATTATAAAAGTGTAGCTGAAATATGTTGTTGTTTTTAATTTTTATAAAAAAATATTTCATAAAAAAATATTTATTTAATTTTTTAGTTTAAAAATGTGTTCAGCAGATTTAGACAAAATTAATAATCATTTAGAAAATCTAACAGAGATTTTGAGTTCATCAAAATTTAGTACGACGTTAAAAATTATAACAACTACTTCATCACACACTTGTAATTTAGAACCCATTCTACATTTGGAACAAAATAAAAATTATCAAATTGCATTGACTAGTTTCTCTACATTTAACACTATACAAAACGTTATCAAAGATGTGAATGATCAATTTAGATATTCTACTGATAAAGGCAAAACATGGAAAATACTAACTTTTCTTCCTGGTTCTTACGAAGTTGAATCAATATCAAATGAAATTAAGAGACATTTAGGTATACCATTTAAAGATAAGAAACAATTACATTTTGCAGTTGAACCGGCAGTTAATAAATTTTCTCTTACTTTAGACGAAAATCATCAAGTTGATTTTAATCATGATAGATCATTGTCAAAGCTATTAGGATTTAATAAACAAACCTATAGTCAAGGTTATCATTTAGGTGAGAAGATTCCAAAAATAACTGAAATAAATTCAATTGTTGTACATTATGACATTATTGAAGGAGGATATATAAATGGTAAATTATCAAATTTAATATTCAGTTTTCCAGCTTTTACTGTACCAATTGGTTATAGATTAAATGTAATTCCACAAACATTAATATATTTTCCTATTACAAGAAAAACTATTAACAACATTGGCATTAGAATCACTGATGAAAAAGGACAAGAAATAAATTTTGGAGGTGAAGAGATTATGATAGATCTTTTGGTTCGGGAGGTATAAACTCCCGTTCGGGAGGTATAAACTCCCGTTCGAGAGGTATAAACTCCCACGCGAGGCTAGAGAAGTTTAATTTTCTTCTTCTTTAGAAACAAAAAATAAAAAAAAATAAAAATAAATTTTTTTATTAAAAAATGAGTGAACTACCTCCATTAAATAAAAAAAAACTTAAATTCAATCATCATCCAAATTTATCTAACAAAGTTTTGTCAGTTATTTGTGGAAGATCAGGATGTGGAAAAACATATCTATTATTTAAAATTTTAACGACTCCAAATTTTTTGGATTATAACAATCTTATAATTTATACAACAACAGCAGAACAACCCGTCTATCAATTTTTGAAATATGGATTTGAAAATAATCTTAAAAAAACAGCAATTGCTTCATTATTCAAAGAATATGAAAATTCTGAATATGAAGAAGAAATAAGTTCGTGGTGTGAAGAAGCAGCAAAAAATAATCAGTTAGTAGAATCCAATAAAAATAAGCATATAAAGATACAATTAATAGATGATAGTGGTAATATGCAAGATCCTAGTAAACTAGATAAAACAATGAAACATTGTGTAATTTTTGATGATTGCGTTAATGATAGAAATCAGTCAGTTCAGAGAAATTATTTCACAAGAGGTAGACATAACAACTGTAGGGTTTTTTATTTAACACAAAGTATGTATTCATTAGACGGAAGTGTTATTAGAAAGAATGCAAATATATTTATACTATTTGAAATAAATGCAAGAAACTTAAGTGATTTGTTAAGAGATTTATGCGTAAGAAATAAAGATGAATTTAAACAATCGTGTAACAATGCTTGGTCAAAAGATTATGGCTTCATTACAATTAATATTGATAAAAAAATTCATGAAAGAGTTATAGAAAATATTTTCGAGGAGTGATCGAACGGAGTGACCGAATAATTTTTTCTTATAAATTTTTTGTTAATAAAAATAAAAAAAAATATGTTGAATGATTATAAGATAGAGCATGTACCAGTTTTAAAAGATTATCGTCATCCTACAAATCCTGTAAATTCGAAGAAAGAAGCTAGATTTTATTATCATCATAAATACGTAGCGCTCGTTACAGATTATAAAACAAAACATGGTATTAAACCGTGTGTTAAAACAAAAGACTTTCCACTTTGTTTAAGAAGTTTCCGAGTATTTTTGGCGTATAATAATTTATGGTGGTTGGTTAAGAAAGAACATTTAACAACACATGAATTAGAAACATTACATCAATTACATATTCCTGTGTATATGCAAAAACGGAACCGAGGTTCTATGTAAAAATTCATTTTTTCTTTTAAAAAATATGAATCGTGAAATGTCTCTCGGACAAACGTCTAGGATTGATGAATTAATCAAGAAACAAACTGCTGAGTTTGATGCGCAAATTAAACATAGTAAACGTAGTAAACGTATTAAAAAACAGAAACATACTAGGCGTAGTATTAGACGTAATACTAAAAAACAGAAACGTGGAACAAAAGAAATATTAGAAACTCCTATTAGTGATATCTTTTTTGATGATAGAATTAAGGATGAACTTGGTGATGATTTATGTAATTTATTTAATCCAAATGAAATTAAATATGAAAATGTATCTTTTATTAATGTAGTAAATGATATGCGGAAACTTTTAGCAAATGGTAAAATTATTAATTTACTTGGAAAAGTTGTTAAAGATCAGGAAAATATAATTCAAAATTTTTACGTAACCTTCTATAATAAAAAATCATTTGAAACATGGTTTTCGAATCTGGATGAGAAATCCGATGCTAACGAATGGATTTTTACAGGTAATATTAAATATGAAGATTTTGGAATGAAGTTAGTACAAAGATCGCATAGAGGGGCAGGGATTAATATGAAATATAGAATCAAAGAATATTTCGGTGAATATTGTTATATTCCTTCTGAAGATTTTTGTTTTATTAAATGTTATAATGTTTTACGAGGTTTTAATGAAGAACAAGGAGAAATGATGAAAGAAATGTTTAATAATTTTTTATATAAAGAGAAAGCCACATCTAGAACAGGAGTAATGTCAAACTGCAAATTTTCTCAATTCAATAAATATTTTGGAGAATGTGTTCAATATTATAGTCCTGCCAATCGTCATTTAAATCCTAGAGGAATTGAAACGTTTCATAATTATGTTTATTACAATTATTTTCACGCAGGTTCAACAATTGGTCACTATTGTTTAATTAATAAATCTCATAAATTAAAAGCTATTAGAGAAATTGAAAATAATTTCAAACCCATATATAAAACAGTTACTGATGAAAATCTAACAACGCGTCCATATAAAATCATAACAAAGAAAAAAATTGACTATGGTTCAACATATATTTGGGATCTCGAAACTTTTCCCGATCCTAACTGTTCAACAGCTCATCCTATTCCTTATGCTGTAGGAGCTATTAATTTTAATAAATTTATATGTTGTTTACCGAAACAAAGATTGAAAGAATTAGAAACACGTTTGTTAAGTGATATGATTAAAATTAAACGATCAAAAGATGAAGATGAAATTAAAAATCTTAAAAAACAGATTAATGAGTATAATAATTTAACTGAATTAGAATTTAATAAACTTCAAAATTGTGTGAAAATATTTACGAGAACTGAGGATGATGAATGTTCGATCGGGGGAAACCCAGAGGATGTATGTCCGATCCATCAATTTTTTAAAACTCTTGGAAAATTTAATTATTCGAGAGTAACTTTAATAGCTCACAATTCATCAGGTTTTGATTCCTATTTTCCGATAAAAGCTAATTTTAAATTATCTAAACCGCCTCTTAAAACTTCAAGAGGAATATTGACTGCTTCATTACAAAATCCTTATACAACTGAATGTGTTAGTAGATACATTCAAAAATCTTTTAGATTTAAAAACAATATGAAAAAAGATTCACCGTCAGGTAAATTAGCACTTCAAACTATTATAATGAAATGTAGTTATCAACATGTAAAAACAAGTCTTTCTAAATGGTGTGAGAATTTTAAAATTCCTATGAATGTGTGTAAATTAAATTATGAAATTGGAGACATAACACATGAAAATTATAAAGAAAAAGAAATTGAATGGAGACCATATTTAGTTAACGATATTCTTTCTTTAGCTTTTTGTATCTACAAATGTAATAATGTTATGCAGGATTTAGTTGGTGAAGATATAACTACTAATTTGACATCCTCTGCTTTAACATTTAACGGTTGGATGAAAAGCGTACAAAATGACAATATAAATATTCATTCTCATATAGATTTATGGGCTAGAAATTATATTAGAAAATCTGTTAAAGGTGGAAGAGTTTCAGAAAATATAAGAAAATACATATCGCCATTTTGTAGCATCTTGTTACCAATATTAAAACAGTATTTACCTGGTCGCTGCGCTGGGGGGACTTTGTCCCTTGCTCGCTACGCTGGTGGGGCTTTGTCCCCTGGAAATAATTTAATAGATTTAATGAAACAGTATCGAGATTTAGGAGATAAAACTGAAATTTGTAAGAAAATTTCAAATCAACTACTTGAACAAAAAAATGAATTTCTAATGGCTTTTGATGCAACATCTTTATATCCATCAGCTATGTATGATGAAAATTCAGAATACCCTAAAGCTGAATCAGCTAGAAAATTTCGTCAAGAAGAAGAGCGGGAAATAGTATATAAATTTAATAATCAAACATTTAGACCTAAAACTGAAATATTCTCTGTTGTGTTTCAATATCCGAATGATATGTTTTTCCAACCAGTTCCTATAAAAGATAAAGTTAAAAATCAAAATAATAATTCTCATGTAAAAGTAATCAGGTTTAGAAATGGTATATGTTATGATGTATTAACTTCTGTAGACATACAAGAAATTGTTAGATGTGGGGGGAAAAATCTTACATATTACTGATGGTATAATTTATGAAAAAAATTATCAAGTTTCACCATTTCGAAATTATATTGAAAAACTTTTTAATTTGAGAAAAAGATATAAAACAGAAGGAAATACTGTAGGTGATGAGTTAATTAAATTATTGATGAATTCGCTATATGGCAAAACTGTGCAAAAAGATATAACCACTAAATATCATTTATGGAATGAGAATACATTGAGAAAAAATTTCACTCAAGAAGTAAAAGATTATGAAAAATTAAATGATGAACAGTATTTAGCGAAAGTAGAAATGGAAGATGATGAATTTCTCAAAACTAATATTGTAAAAGATGGGAAGACGTCATTCATGCCATCACACTTAGGTTCTTTCATTCTTTCTCACTCTAGAAGAATCATGAATAACTTTATTTTAGAAATTAATGGTTTCAAAGAAAAATACATTCATTATACAGATACTGATTCAATATATATTTCCAATGAGCTCTTTAATAAATTAGACGCTGCTGGATATGTTGGAGGAGAATTGTGTCAAGGGAAAAATGATTATGGAAATGGTGGAATTATTTTTGCAATGTTTATTGCACCTAAAGTAAAATACTGTATTACTGTAGATGAACAAGGGAGACTTAGTGAAAAGAAAACATTCAAAGGTTATTCACAAAACAAAGTAAAAGTAGAAGATTTTCTAAAATTATATTCGGGGAAAACATTATCGACTACAGTTAATAAACCATGGAAACGATCTTTAGAAACTGGAATTAGTATTCCTGATAAAAATAATAATACTGAAGAAAAAAAATTTTCTGGTCAAATAAATATTCTTAAACGTCAAGCACCTGATGAAAATGAAATTATGTTACCTTATAACGGAGAAGATATTCAAGCTGAAATATTTCAAACAATAATCTGTGAGAGTAATTTAAGTGATGATGATGACACGTGGGAATAATAATTTTTTTATTACATCTAAAAAATTTATAACACATCTAAAAAATTTATAACACATCTAAAAAATTTATAACATCTAAAAAATTTATTACATCTAAAAACTTATTACATCTAAAAATTTTATTACATATGAAAATATATTTATCGAATATTTTGGTATTTTCTATTAAGTTTTATCATATTAAGTTTCATCATATAATGTTTTATCAAAAGATAATTTAAATTTATTTTCACTAACTATTGATTCTTCATCATCATCATCAATTGATTCTTCATCATCATCATAAATTACACTTTTTGGTATAGGATGCCATTCCCTGATAGGATACCATTCTCTTATTGGAATATCTAACTCTAAATTACATCTTTTATCTGATAATAATATAATAGAGAAAAATATTGGTCTTTGATCTCTTCTGGAAAATTTAATAACACCACCATAATCTGAATCACTTTTAGTTTTTATTAAAGATGATAAAATTTTAAATTGATTAGATGTAAATCCTAATTTAAATTTTGTAGACCCGACACATAGTTGTCTAACAGTATCTTCAACTATACCATCATTATTATTTTCAATTGTAAGAAAATGAAATTTAGATAAATTTTTATAATTACTAATATTTTTATAATCTTTTTTACCATTTACACCTTTTTCAGATGTTACAGAATCATCATTATTATCATAAGATTCTTTAAGATCGGGCAAAGCCCTAGAACCTTCGGTTCGTTTATTATGATTATGGTCATTGTTAATAGTATAAGGTGTTGTCCACATATAAATTTTCTCTTGTTGGGCCAAACCATTTATATAAGATTTTAATAAATTAATATTTAAATTTGAATATAATCCTATATATGTATCATCATCATATCTTTGGGGCATTTCTAATGTTTCTTGTTTATAAATTGTATCTCTGTAATAAACTTGACATAATAATTCTTCATTATGTTTTTTACTCTCGATATGAATATCATATTGGTTTTGATCGTCAACAAATAATCTTATTTTTTCTTTGGAAAAAGATTTTAATTTTTTAACTAATTCTTTAATATTAATATAATTAATAATTTTAGTTTCTATCCAATCAGTATTACTAATCGGTAAAACTGCTCTAATGAATCCGTAAACATTATTATGTCCTATTATAACCATATTTTCTTTATTTAATTCCACATAAGCTACATCATTATATTTACTAACAATCTCCATAAATTTAAGATGAAGATGAATCAGCAGAAAATGCAAGTTAATAGAAAAGAAATTAAAGTACATCACACGCTGCTTGACGCAATAGATAAAGTTCAACAGTCAATTAATAAAGTTATCTCGAAGTTGTTGTCCATTCACAAACGTAAATCTTAACACGTAGATATTTTTCCCAAAAGTCAAATTTAATCCTAAAAAATGCCTATAATTTATAAACACAATCTTAAACAATTTGCTTCAAATCAAAGAATTGCTCATGAACCACGTATGAATCCTGTTTATCATTATGATAATAGAGAAACAGTCGGAACACAAAAGTTCCTAGGCACCGCAGGTGCCGTTCACACGGAAGGAGCTGGACCTTCTCTGGTATTGGAAGTATCGTTAACTTAATTAAAAATAATAAAGATTTGATTACATCTGCTGCAAAAGGAGCAGCTGCTATAGGTAGTACAGCTAGTGCAATATCAAATGCTGTCAAGTCTCAAAACGAATTAAAACAACTAGAAGCTATTCGTAAACTTAGGAATGATTCTGAAGAACTAAAAAATTTAAAAAAACTTTCAGAGGAAACAAAAAATAAAATTGCTAACATTGCTGTTGGGGAAACCTTGAGGAGCGGAGCTCCGTCTGATAGTAAACATAATGAAAAAACAATTGAAGAAATAAGAGGTAATGGCATTAATAGCAACCTTCGGTCTAACCAGCAAAGCTGTAGCGGAGCTGGTCTAGCAAAATTCTAAAATTATATTTTAGTAATTTTTTTAGTAAAAATTTTTTCTGTCTGTGAGAAAAACAAAAAGTCAAATTATTTTTTATAAAAATGTCTTCGCTTATCGAAAATAAATTTAGATTAGACGATCCTCCGTTCGTCAGTAATAATCAAAAAAAGAATGACTATATAAGAATTGCTATGAATCCCGGATCTTCCAGTAGAGTAAATACTGGAGGTGATTTAATTTTTGAAGTTGATAATCAGCAAAGTTATTTATATTTACCTGATTCGTTTTTACATTGTGAATATTCTTTATATAGTGATGCCAATTTTACAACACCATTACCAGATACCGATAATATTGCACTAGAGAATAATTTTTTTCCAAGATTATTTATACAAATGCGTTTAGATGTTGCAACTCAAAATATAGAAACAATAAGTGATTCTCCAGGTGTAATTGATACAATGCTTAGATTTGTAACAATAGGTGAAAATAATAAAAAGTATGAAATCGAAGGTTGGTTTCCTGATACAAATGATGGTATAATTGTTGATGATTTAACTCACGCTGGAACAGATGCAGCAGGAATTGCGAAAGATGTAGAAAATATTGCAAAACATTTAAATAAAACAAACAATACTGCATATAAAGAAAGACGTGAATTTAACAAGAAAAGTAAACAGACAGTAAATTGGTCATTGTCTCCATTATTCGGATATTTAGATTATGACAAAATATCATGTCAATTGAAATTTAAATTAATAATTCATCGCACAGCAAATAATGAATTAATCTTTTATGGTAAGACTGGAAAAAAGCATATTTAAAAATTGATAGACTTGAATGGTGGATAAAACATATTACTCCTAGTTTAGAGATTGAAACAGCTATTGCAAAAAGATTAAATACTAACAAACCAATTCCAGTAAATTTTCTAAAGCGTACTGCTACTTCAGTAACTTTTTCCGAACAAAGATTTAACTGGCATTTTACTAGAACTGCGAATACCCCAAGATATTTATTGCTAACTTTTCAAAGAAATAATTCTCCAAGTTTTGATAAGAACAACAATATTTTTCATATTAATACAATTCGAAGTTTACAAGTTTCATTAAATCAAACCCGTTATCCAATTGATCCATTAAGATTCGATGATACCAATAATCAATTTATGGAAGGATATGATTCTTATCGAAATCTTTGTATAGAATTTGAAGTTGAACCACAATTAACTCCTGGAGATTGGAGACATTTATATCCTGTTTTCTGTTTCGATTTAAGTGCACAATCTGAAGATATTATCAAGACTGGCTGTGATGTAACAATTAATATTGAAAAAAAAGATTCCACAACTTCATTGATGGCTTATGGTTTATTGCTAGAAGATGTAAAATATTCTATTGAAATTCTTAATGGAAAGATGGTAAGGATAAGTTAATTAAAATTTTTTCATAACTAGAATAGATTAAAAATTCGTAACTTAAAATTTTTTGGTAACTTGAAATTTTTTCATAACTAGAATAGATTAAAAATTCCTAATTTAAAATTTTTTTATTAAAAATGTCGCAAGCGAAAAGTAATAATAAAACTGTTGAATTAAAATTACGTAATATTGTTGACAAAAATACCCCTAAAACTATTACGATTAACAAAAAAAAGTATTACATAAGTAAACCAATGATAGAGAATATTCAATTACAAGAAGAAAAGAATGGCGGGATTCTCCCATTAATTCCACTAATAATAGGAGGCATAGCAGCTGCAGGAAGTGTTGCAGGTGGGACAGCTGGTATTGTCCAAGCAGTAAATAAAAATAAATCAGAGAAGGCAGCATTAGAAGAACAAAAACGACATAATAGAGAGTTAGAGAAAGTTGCTAGGGGAGAAGGAATAGTAGATAATTTTATTAGTAAATTAAAATTAGTTGATGAAGGAAAACGAGTTCTTAAAAATATTCTCCACAATGTTGATGATTTAATTGAAATTAAAGAAACTAAAGATGGTTCTGGAATATATCTAAGTCCTAGTATGATTCGGTAATAACCTCAGGACCTTTGGTCCGATCGGCTAAAGCCTCTGAACAAAGTTCTATCCGGTAAAACATTTATTTTATCTTTTAAAATGAATTCTACAAATTCCGAAAATTTAATTAAATTTTAATTGTTAATTTAGATTTATTGAATTATCTATTAAACAAAAATAAAAACTCAAACTGTCAGCATATTGGAGGTGACAAGAACAAAGTTCCATACCACTTCGGTGGTGATATACAAAAAACATTAGAAAACTTTCCTGGATTTATTTGGAGTAAATATTCGAAAGAAAAACATCTTCCTGGTCATTCATATACCGGTCCAGGAACTCGATTAGATATAAGACTAGATGAGAATAATAATCCGAAACCAGGAGAAGAACCAATAAATAGAGTAGATGCCGCAGCTTACAGGCATGATTTAGCTTATCGAAATCATGATCTAAGTTCTCGACATGCAGCTGATAAGAAGATGATTCAAGAATTAGGTAGTATTCAAAATCCTACATTTAGAGAAAAAATTGAAAGAATGTTTGTTAAGAAAGCTTTACAAGCTAAAATATTATTCGGTCAGGGTTTAAATGAAACGACAGCTAAGCTGTCTGAGAGAAACGCTCGAACTAATAACTCTGAGAGCAACGCTCGAACTTATGCCTCCGAAATTCATAAAGAATACAGAAGGCCTAAATATTTATTGAAAGTAAAAGTATTTAATAAAGATGATATTTGGAGTGCTGATCTTATTCATATGCCGAATGAAAGGGACTACAAATACGCATTGACCGTTATAGATTTATATACACGATACGCTTGGGTAAAACCTTTAAAAAACAAAAGTGGTCTATCAGTTAAATATGCGTTTGAAGAAATCTTTAAAGAAAGTAATAGAAAGCCAAAAAAATTGTTTGTTGATAAAGGATCGGAATTTTATAACCGAAACGTTCAGCCACTATTTGAAACAGACGAAAGTCATCGCCAAGGCTCAGTTTATTCAACTGAAAATGCAGGGAAGGCCGTAGTGATAGAAAGATTCAATCGGACGTTAAAAAATTAATTATTCAAGAAATTTACTGAGCAAAGAAATCAGAAATGGTTGAAGATATTACCAGGAGTTGTAGAAGAGTACAATAATAAAGTTCATTCTGGTATTGAAGAAACTCCAAAGAATGCTTCTGACGACCCTGATTTGATAAGAAAAAAAATATTCGAGAATAATTATTCGAATGAGAGTAATCCGAATTTGCAGAAACTTAAGCCGAAATTTAAAATTGGAGATAGAGTTAGAATATTTAAATATAAGAATAAATTTGAAAAAGGCTTCGTCGGATACTGGACTAAAGAAATATTTGAAGTTTCTAAAATAAATCAAAGTTATCCGATTACTTATGAAATTAAAGATTTAGATAATGAGGATATCAGAGGTCGTTTTTATCAAAATGAATTACAGAAAACTGAGCTTTAGCTTCGCTTGAGTTATAGATTGTTTAACTCTAACATAATATCTAGAAATGATACTCCTTTTTGTAATTTGTACAAAACGTATAAACATAATTGTCCACAATAGGTAGTGCCTGGTGTTTGAATTTGAAACGTATTGTATGTTCCCGTTCCAAGTAATTCTTTTACTTCATTTGTAGGGGGCAAACCGTATGAATCAAAATAATAGTTCTGCTGATGATTTTTAACGCCTGCTGACCAATGTACACCTTTTTCATCTGACGTATGAAGATTTGTTATGAAATTTACAGTTATTGATGGCCTATTTTTTAGGAATTGTAATTCGACTCTCATTATAACATGAAAATTCTTTATTCCTAATCGATTAGCGATTTTCTTTAGGTCGAAATTCGTTGTCGTTTGTGTTCCATATAATTTCAAAAACTCATTTATGTTGCTCATTTTATAATAAAAAAATTTCTTAAGGGACCCCTAGAAGTCAGAAGGGGGGGTATTGATTTAAAACTGTTCTCTAATGATGTCTTTCCTTACTACTTAGTCAGAAGGGGGTATTGATTTAAAACATTTTTATAATGATGACTTTCCTTACTACTTGGGGGGGTATTGATTTAAAACTGGTCTCTAATGATGTCTTTCTTTAATACTTATTCAATTTTGAAATGATTTAATTTAATCTAAATTTAAACGTTACATTGTTGCATTGTATTAGTAGAGTTAGTGTTTCGCACATCTTTTATCAATAGTAATTCATTACTCATCAATATGTGAAAATTCTTTATTCCCAATTGCTTAGCAATCTCATTTAAATCGAAATTTGACGTGGTTTTGTTTGCTGTATATTTTTTGGAAGTCCCTGATGTTTCTCATTTTTATAGAAGATACAATGTTTCTATTATATTCCCGTAAATGAGAAATTAAAAACAACACATGGATATTTCAATTTGGTTACATCCACTTTGCATACATTCAATTTGGATACATTGAAATACATGTAAATTTGTCCACGTGTGGACAAGGTTTCATTGGATGAGAGAAAAATGACGTCATATAACAACATAATGAAAATGATTGAAAACAGGAAATAACATTGCATATAAAACAGAAAATAGCATTCCATATAAAACAGAAAATAGCATTGCATATAAAACAGAAAATAGCATTGCATATAAAACAGAAAATAGCATTGCATATAAAACAGAAAATAGCATTGCATATAAAACAGAAAATAGCATTGCATATAAAACAGAAAATAGCATTGCATATAAAACAGAAAATAGCATTGCATATAAGATACAAGTTTTCTAAACAATAGGATTTCTGTCCACGAGTGGACAAGGTTTCATTGGTTGAAACACTCTATTGTATTTACATTGCATATAAAACAGAGGGGTTTCAAGAATGATAAATTTTCTTCACAGCGCGTCATTTGATTAGTTGAATGGCGCAGTATTTTAGCTGAATGGCGCACCATTATTCAAGAGAATATAATGGAATGGCATAGGTCTAAACGAAAATAAAGTGTCGTGCGGCCGTATCGCAATAACAATAGCGGAGTTTAACATCCAAATTCCATTGAATATGTCAGCGCGGTATTATCGCTAAATGACGCACCATTGTTTGGGAGAAGAATGGAATCATTTGGAATGTCACATAATTGCTTTACACAATGAAGTCAATCTTCCGTTAACATTAGGTCGTGACTTTTAAAGTACAAGAGAAACAGACACCCAACAAAGCGTAGGAAATTTGTCTGCTAATTTACCTAATTTCATAACAAATGAAACTTCGGTGCGTGAATAATTGATATGATTTTGCTTCAAGAGACTATAAAAATAAGACTTGTCATTATCACAAACAGAGAGCAGATAGTGCTTACCGATAAAAATTTTACACATAACACTGAGTGAATTGTTTCTTTTTTCATGCAACAAGAATTTGTGTAAGTTTACAATTGTATTATTCTCTCCACCATTTGCTCTATGAAATCACTCAAAGTATCTGTAAATTCATACCTCTCAAAATATATTCCTCTCCAATTCCTCCCGTAATTTTTTCATCCTCCCTGGCAACGATTGTTTTCTTCTATCTTCAAATTGATCTTGTCTCATTTTGAGAAATATATGACGAGAGCGTTTTGACACAACCTTCACTGACAAGAAACACTGTTAAATTAAATAAGTCTTCAGCACAATTGTTTGAAATAGCCATATCGATTATTGTTGTTGTGTATTATTTCACAGCATTGCAGCCGGAGTAGGATTTGCTGGTTATATATTTCACGTCTTACAAATGTCTAAGTGGGTGTAGCAGCTGTTTGTTCTTTCATACATTGTTTCCTTTCAAATGTTTGAGTTGGAGGACACAGCTCCTTACACTGAAATGCATTTTATTCATAAATGCGAGAAGCAGATGTTCTCTACAATTGAGTGTTCATCTGAGTGCAAAAGCAGTAGATAAATTGTAAGAACGCCAGGAGCGGTCATGATTTTGGCGGGGGTGAAAATTGTAATTCTCAAATTTTGAGATTCTTAACTTTTATGATTTTTTCGGTGTCCTGGAACGGTCATGATTTAAGCGAGGGTGAAAATTGTAATTCTCAAATTTTGAGATTCTTAACTTTTATGATTTTTTCGGTGTCTTGGAACGGTCATGATTTTAAGGGTGAAAATTGTAATTCTCAAATTTTGAGATTTTGAAAAATTTGAAAATTGGGTATTTTTAAAAACGCTTAAATTTTCGCCCTTCGGTCTTCAGCCACGTGAAATTTGAAGTCTACCTAAATTTTTGAAATTTTTGAAATTTTGATTTTTTTGAAAAACCCGCAAAAGTGTGACATCCGGCGCAAGCGAAGCGAAGCAAAGCGAAGCGAAGCGTCGCGCCGGATGTCACACTATATACTACCTGGATATTCCATATGCCGTGTCTTATGTGTCGTAAGCCTGCTGCTTCATCAGACGGTAATAAATGGACGGAAAGAGGGACATTAGAGAGAGAAAATAAATAAAATCAAATACAGATAGAATTGCATAGCAAAATTAGTAAAAGAACTATTTGATAGATGTGATAAAATAAGACAGATAGATAGCAAAGGAATGAACTGCTTAGTGTTATTATTATTAGAATTCACTCTTAATTTTAGACAGTTTGTTAGTGATTCTGATTGCAGAGAGTTCAGTGAAATTGTTCGCCGCACTGGTTTGGTTTCTCCAATGATTTGAATTTAATCCTCACTTCGAAATCTATGAACTTTTGCTGACAATATCTTAATTTCAAACCCCTCTACAATCAGTTATTTCTTCAAAACTTTTGAATATGCGTAAACTAGGGTAGTCCAATGTGTTCATATTCTGAAACAAACACGAATCTGCTTTCGCACACTTAAACTACAATAACATTAGTTGATACATCCCATCCTCCAATCAGGAAGACTAAAGAATATCGTGGCTCTCAAACACAGTTTCCGCATCATACCGCTGCAAGCAATATTACCACGTTCGTCCTCAAAATACGGCCGTAATTACCATAACTACATCCTTCATCTGATTTTAGTTGGGTCTAAGTGAAATTTTATAAGGAGATCTTAGTATGTAGGTACATAAAAATTATTGTTATTAAATTTTTTTTTGAAAGTTGTGGTGATAACCCTTGTCAATCAAAGAGTGCGGCTTTATGATATTATTACAGCGTTTGATACAACAAATCAGAGTAGAATAAACATGCTAGAAGTTACTACGTGATTGGTAGGATAGAAGGAGAGGGCTGTCTAGGTCGGTGAGTGATATACAGTAGTCCCACGGCAATGCAGATCATGACATCCTGGATAGTCTGGATATGGCCACATGAACACTTGTCGGATATCTAGACCCCAGGCACACATGGTGGCCGCGAAACGGCCCACTCCGTTGCGTAACCGGTTGAGCTGCACCCAGGCCCACCGTGGGAAGTGGTGGCCTGGGGTTTTAGTACACCATGATGACAGAAGCGGCTGTAGGAAAGGTGGAATCGATGGAGGCCGCATGTTAACCAGGTTCTCCACGTGGGTCCGCAGGTGTCTGTACGGCAAGCGAGTCGTCGCCGGATGCTGATAGAGTACGAAGTGGAGGAGGTGGTCGGAGTGTGCACAGTACAGCTTTGTCGTGCAGACGAAGACACATTTTGTCCCGGAGGTCGCAAGGAGCCAAGATTCCTGACAGGTGGGAAGCAGGGACAGGGGAGTACTACGCAGGCAGTCGGAGATGAGCCTCACTGCTTCGTTCAACGGTACGTCGATTGAATCAGCATGCACGCTGCGGTACCAGATTGGTACGCAGTACTCCATGGGGGGCTACACCAACGCGAGAGCGGAGGTTCGGATGGTCGAGTTGGAGGCGCCCCATTTTGTGCTGACAAGTACGCCGTGATCTGCTAATTCGCTGGAATAATAATCTATATCCATCATTATCAAAAACTCCTTAAGTAGATGGGACTTTATTCCTATTTCACAATTCTACAAATAAAATATGATAGGACACGCAGTGATGGCAGAATGAAAATAGAAATATTTTGATTGAAAAAATTGAAGAAAAGCAAATTGATGTCAACAATTATAGCAAAATAATCTGCGCTAATATTTTGAAAGCTCAAATGATTTAAAGAGACACCAACGCTTATGCAAATGGTCTAATTGCTTGACTCAATTCTTTACGCTGCCATTAGAAATTCGTGAAATACATTACGCAAAGAACTCATGAGCGCATTAACAAACAATTTTGTCACCTGTTCGCAAGCAGAGTCGTTTTCCACCAGCCTTCCTTCTCGTTTAATCTCCACTGATGCCCAGAAGCCACCAAAAAAAGATGGGAGCATTGTGGGTACTTCGATAAACGCTGCATGAAGCAATAGTGGTTTGGATGCCTTACTCAGTGAATGCCAATTAAGCAATCCAGACAAGAATGTGCCAAAGTTCTAAACAGCGCTCAATCAGCGTACAAGGAAACATTTCGAAATTAAAAGAAGAGACAAATGACAAATTAGTTGGAATGGAAATTCCGGTCATCTGAGGACGTTTTTCAGACTCTACAGAAGAAGCATCCAATAAATCAATAACATCAGCCAAACTTTGTTATCACATATTTCTAATATTGAAAGAATTAATTTTGTAGAAATTGACGTGGTGGTTATTTATGAGGCAGCCAAAAATCTGAATGGTTCAGGGGATTCAAATTGGTTTCCCTACAAGTGCAGTGAAACACTATTATGCTCTTATTCGTTTGGTAATTTTGGGATAGAATTGCGTGAACTGCAGCTCTAAGCGGTCATCTTTATGTGAAGTCATCTTGTGAAGACATATTATACTGGTTGATGCAGGCAATGAATGCATTTAATAGTCTGAATAGATCTCTTGAATTGGAACCACCCAGAGGAACCTATCCAGAACTATCTAAATTTATACGGTACATAGCGTTCATCAATCTCCCGCACCATTGTTGTCAACCTGCTGAAATTGACCACGTCATCTGGTTAAGAGGAGATACTCTTCAAAGAGATCCCTATCGATGCGTTTCTATGCTTGCTCTGCGACAGTTCCTTTTATAAAATCTCTTGACAGAATGATTTGTTCAATATTTGTACACAATGCGGCCATTACCCAGGATAATAGAATACCGTACCGCAGTGGCGTAGCGTGTATAGTATTCACAATATTCACTGAATACCTATTTATTTTCTGTGTAAAGTTGTGAACTGATTCCATCGATTTTTATGATAATTAGTAAACTGCTTTACGGCTCAGCAATTCGGTTTGATTCCAAAGTAGGTATTATATTACGCAACGATATCAATCAGGGTTAATTTTGATTCCACTTCTTGTTTCTTGGACGTCTCCTCTAACATTTAGCAACAACAACAACACATATATATTTGGTGCCTTAAGACAAGACTCCTTAATTTTCGGCACGTTGTCGACGCTTATACCATCAGCTTCAATGCTATACAAGCATGAGGCTACTATTAGTAATGGGTAAAAGACCGTTCCAGGACACCCCATTTTCTCAATTTTTTTGCACCTTTAAAAACGCCTGAATTTATCAATTTATGTCATTATTTCAGGTTTTAAGACCTAAATTAATCAATTTAGGTGTTCCAAAAAAGTGCAAAAAAATTCTCAAATTTTGCACTTTTTAAAACGTCTAAATTCATAAATTTAGGCGTTTTTAAGAATACCCAATTTTTCAAATTTTTCAAAATCTCAAATTCATGAATTTTATCCATCTTTCAGGTTTTTAAAATATGAGATAACTAAAATTATGTGACTAAAAATATTTCTTTAAAAATGGAAGAAACAAAAGTGGATGAAACAAAAGTGGAAGAAACTTCGAGAATATATCCTTCGTTATCACAATTAAAAATAACTGAATTGAATAAAGAAAAACACAAAGATAGAGTTAGGTATATGAAAAGAAATAATGTTATGAACAAGCGATGAAGGATGTTCACTAGTACTAACTAATAACATTAACACTTTCACTTAATGTTGTTGCGCTGCTTGCTGTTGCTCTGCTTGCTGTTGCTCTGCTTGCTGTTGCGCTGCTTGCTGTTGCGCTGCTTGTTCTTCGTTAATTTGATTCATAACTTGTTCATAAGTTGGCGGCCCTGTTGTATCGACGTTGTTCGATGATATTGTTGCTTGTTCAATAATTTGTTCGTCCCCTTCTTGTGATAAGGTTCTATTTAAAGAAAATATTACTGTCTGCCGTTGTTCAATTAAGTTTAATATTTTCTACATCTTGCGAGTCTGCGATATATTCAAAAATTCTTCTCATATCCAAGTGTAAGAATATTTTACTTCGTGCTTGCAGATGTATGATTTCCCTTGTTAACTTCTGAATTCTTCTCCGCTTTGTCTCCAATCGAACAGATCTTTCAGTAGATCCAACCATTGTGATGATAAAATTTAAACTAAGATTGTAATGTGTCGCGTTTTATGAATTGTGTGTGTGTTTAAATAGTAAGTGAAAATTATGAATGGTGAAGCAAAGCAGCATTGTAGGTGAATGAAGTTTGCTTGACAACATACGGGTATGACATGACGGGTATGATTAAATGTACTTGAATGACAATGGGGAAATTGCACCTCATTGTAAATCATTTCATCGGCCATAACGCTAGCCAGATCCTAAACCAAAACCAGAAAAGTTCTGGCTTTGGTTCGACAGTCGGTCTCGACTATCGATACTGCGATATAGTATTGAATGATTGCTATAACAACAGAATATTCCCTCAAAGCAAAGAATGAATTAATAGATTGCTTTTATGTTATTAACGCCATGTTATGAATGCACAACCCGTATGATCCCCTAAAACAATCATGCGGCTTGAGAAATGTGGTAACAGATGTTGCTATTGTCTTAATACAGATAAAACAAACAATATCCTCTTAATGGGAGTTCATAAAAATAAAATGGAACATTGTTAAACAATAGATTTTATCTTCTATAAAAATGAGCAACATAAATGATTTCTTAAAACAATACGGCAAACAAACCACGTCAAATTTCGATTTAAATAAGATCGCAAATCAATTGGGAATAAAGAATTTTCATGTCCTAATGAGAGGCGAATTACAATTCCTAAAAAATAAGCCTAAATCCATAAATTTCATAACCAATCTTCACACATCAGATGAAAAAGGAGTACATTGGTCTGCGGGACAAAGAAATAAAAACTGTTCTAATTGTTATTTCGACCGCCCAGAGGCTGAGAATTATTATTTCGACCGCCCAGAGGCTGAGAACTATTGGTTCGACTCTTATGGTCTTCCACCTACAAATGAAGTTAAAGAATTACTTAGCAATGGAACATACAATACTTTTCAAATTCAAACACCAGGAACAACTTACTGTGGACAATTATGTCTTTATGTTTTATTGAAATTACAGGAAGGAGTACCATTTCTAGATATTATGTTAGAATTGAATAATAATAAATAATAATAATGATAATTAAAAATCAAGCTAAGCTAACTAAAGCTCACTTCGTTGTAATTCATTTTGATAAAATCGGCCTCTGATATCTTCATCATCTAAATCTTTGATTTCGTATGTAATCGGATAAGTTTGATTTATTTTAGAAACTTCAAATATTTCTTTAGTCCAATAGCCAACGAAGCCTTTTTCAAATTTATTCTTATATTTAAATATTCTAACTCTATCTCCAATCTTAAATTTCGGCTTAAGTTTCTGCAAATTCGGATTACTCTCATTCGAATAATTATTTTCGAATATTTTCTTACGTATCAAATCAGGCTCATCAGAAGCTTTCTTTGGAGTTTCTTCAATACCTGAATGAACTTTATTATTGTACTCATCCACAAGTCCTGGTAATATCTTCAACCATTTCTGATTTCTTTGCTCAGTAAATTTCTTGAATAATTTATTTTTTAACGTTCTATTGAATCTTTCTATTACTACAGCCTTTCCTGCATTTTCTGTGGAATAAACTAAATCGAATAGTGGCTGAACGTTTCGGTTATAAAACTCCGACCCTTTATCAACAAACAATTTTTTTGGCTTTCTATTACTTTCTTTAAAGATTTCTTCAAACGCATATTTAACTGACAGACCACTTTTGTTTTTTAAAGGCTTTGCCCAAGCGTATCGTGTATATAAATCTATAACGGTCAATGCGTATTTATAATCTTTTTCATTCGGCATATGAATTAGATCAGCACTCCAAATATCATCTTTATTAAATACTTTTACTTTCAATAAATATTTAGGCCTTCTGTATTCTTTATGAATTTCGGAGGCATAAGTTCGAGCGTTGCTCTCAGAGTTATTAGTTCGAGCGTTTCTCTCAGACAGCTTTGCTGTCGTTTCAGAGTTATGAGTTTTGTCTAAACCCTGTCCGAACAATATTTTAGCTTGTAAAGCTTTCTTAACAAACATTCTTTCAATTCTTTCTCTAAAGGTAGGATTTTCAATATTATCTAATTCTTGAATCATTTTCTTATCAGCTACATGTCGAGAACTTAGGTCATGATTTCGATAAGCTAAATCATGTCTGAAAGCTGCGGCATCTACTCTATTTATTGGTTCTTCACCTGGTTTTGGATTATTATTCTCATCTATTCTTATATCTAATCGAGTTCCTGGACCGGTATATGAATGCCCAGGAAGATGTTTTTCTTTCGAATATTTACTCCAAATAAAACCAGGAAAGTTTTCTAATGTTTTTTGTATATCACCTCCTTTATAACGATGATCATAGAGATAATTCAATAAATCCAAATTAGCAATTTTTAATTTAATTAAATTTTCGGAATTTATGGAATTTGTAGAATACATTTTAAAGATAAAAAATATATATTTACCTAATCATACTAGGACTTAGATATATTGCAGAACCATCTTTAGTTTCTTTAATTTCAATTAAATCATCAACATTGTGGAGAATATTTTTAAGAACTCGTTTTCCTTCATCAACTAATTTTAATTTACTAATAAAATTATCTACTATTCCTTCTCCCCTAGCAACTTTCTCTAACTCTCTATTATGACGTTTTTGTTCTTCTAATGCTGCCTTCTCTGATTTATTTTTATTTACTGCTTGGACAATACCAGCTGTCCCACCTGCAACACTTCCTGCTGCTGCTATACCTCCTATTATTAGAGGAATTAATGGGAGAATTCCGCCATTCTTTTCTTCTTGTAATTGAATATTCTCTATCATTGGTTTACTTATGTAATACTTTTTTTTATTAATAGTAATAGATTTAGGAGTATTTTTATCAACAATGTTACGTAATTTTAATTCAACAGTTTTATTATTACTTTTCGCTTCCGACATTTTTAATAAAAAAATTTTAATCTAAGAATTTTTCTAATCTATTCTAGTTATTAAAAAATTTAAAGTTAGCAAAATTTTTAATTAACTAATCGACGAAGTCTTGGGTTTTTCTAACCTATCCTAGCCATCTTTCCATTAAGAATTTCAATAGAATATTTTACATCTTCTAACAATAAACCATAAGCCATTAATGAAGTTGTGGAATCTTTCTTTTCAATATTAATTGTTACATCACAACCATTTTTAGTAATATCTTCAGATTGTGCACTTAAATCGAAACAGAAAACAGGATATAAATGTCTCCAATCTCCAGGAGTTAATTGTGGTTCAACTCCAAATTCTATACAAAGATTTCTATAAGCATCATATCCTTCCATAAATTGATTATTGGTATCATCGAATCTTATTGGATCAATTGGATATCGGGTTTGATTTAAAGCAACTTGTAAACTTCGAATTGTATTAATATGGAAAAGATTGTTGTTCTTATCAAAACTTGGAGAATTATTTCTTTGAAAAGTTAGTAATAAATATCTTGGAGTATTCTCAGTTCTAGTAAAATGCCAGTTAAATCTTTTTTCGGAAAAAGTTACTGAACTAGCAGTACGCTTTAGAAAATTTACTGGAATTGGTTTGTTAGTGTTTAATCTTTTTGCAATAGTTAATTCAACGTCTAAACTAGGAGTAATATGTTTTATCCACCATTCAAGTCTATCAATTTTTAAATATGCTTTTTTTCCAGTCTTACCATAAAAGATTAATTCATTATTTGCTGTGCGATGAATTATTAATTTAAATTTCAATTGACATGATATTTTGTCATAATCTAAATATCCGAATAATGGAGACAATGACCAATTTACTGTCTGTTTACTTTTCTTGTTAAATTCACGTCTTTCTTTATATGCAGTATTGTTTGTTTTATTTAAATGTTTTGCAATATTTTCTACATCTTTCACAATTCCTGCTGCATCTGTTCCAGCGTGAGTTAAATCATCTATAATTATACCATCATTATTATCCGGAAACCAACCTTCGATTTCATACTTTTTATTATTTTCACCTATTGTTACAAATCTAAGCATTGTATCAATTACACCTGGAGAATCACTTATTGTTTCTATATTTTGAGTTGAAACATCTAAACGCATTTGTGTAAATAATCTTGGAAAAAAATTATTCTCTAATGCAATATTATCGGTTTCTGGTAATGGTGTTGTAAAATTAGCATCACTATATAAAGAATATTCACAGTGTAAAAATGAATCAGGTAAATATAAATAACTTTGCTGATTATCAACTTCAAAAATTAAATCACCTCCAGTATTTACTCTACTGGAAGAACCGGGATTCATAGCAATTCTTATATAGTCATTCTTTTTTTGATTGTAACTGACGAACGGAGGATCGTCTAATCTAAATTTATTTTCGATAAGCGAAGACATTTTTGAAAAAATAATTTGAATTTTTGTTTTTTCTAAAAGTAATTTTCTTAGGATTCTTTTTTAGAATATATTTTAGAATTTTGCTAAACCAGCTCCGCTGCTCACGCCATTACCTCTTATTTCTTCAACTGTTTTTTCATTATTTTTATTTTCATTATGTTTACTATTAGATGCCATGTTAGCAATTTTGTTTTTTGTTTCCTCTGAAAGTTTTTTAATTTTTTTAGTTCTTCAGAATCATTCCTAAGTTTACGAATAGTTTCTAGTTGTTTTAATTCGTTTTGAGACTTAACAGCATTTGATATTGCACTAGCTGTACTACCTATAGCAGCTGCTCCTTTTGCAGCAGATGTAATCAAATCTTTATTATTTTTTATCAAGTTAACGATACTTCCAATACCAGAAAAGATGCCAGCTCCTTCTTTTTGAACGGTACCTTCGGCACTCAAGAACTTTTGTGTTCCAACTGTTTCTACATTGTTATAATGGTAAACAGATTTCATAGATGGTTCATGAGCAATTTTTTTATTTGAAGCATAATGTTTGAGATTGTGTTTATAAATTATAGGCATTTTTTAGGAATAAATTTGACTTTTGGGGGAAATTATTTACGCTTATGATCGGCTAAAGCCTCTGAACAAAGTTCTATTAAGATTTACGTTAAGATTTACGTTTGTGAATGGACAACAACTTCGTGATAACTTTATTAATTTTCCGTTGCACTTTATCTATTGCGTCAAGCAGCGTGTGATGTACTTTAATTTCTTTTCTATTAACTTGCATTTTCTGCTGATTCATCTTCAACGCCGCTTTAAGAGCATTTAACTTAATTTTAAGAACATCTAATTGTCTTTTAACAGCATCTAACTGTTCTTTATTTTCTTTAGAGTTTTCTTCTAAATTTTTCTTTAATTCATTTTCTAAATTGATTTTAAGAGTTTTCATTTTATCAACTCTTTGATTAAGTGAGTTTACTTCATTTATTATTCTATTCATCTTTTTCATTTGTTGAATAATTTTAGAACTTAATTCATCAACACTTTTTTGGAATGTAGCTTGTAACTTATTTAAATTTTTTTAAATTCTATCAGGAAGTTTTTCTATTTCATCTTCTAATTGTTCTTTCAATAATTTTATCTGATGTTTATTTTCAATGACTGCAGATTTTAAGTTTATAGAAAGTAATATTAAAACTTTTGATTGTTCTGAAATCTTTTTAAAAAGTTTTGCTATATCTGCTTCTAGCTCTCTATCCTTTTTATCAAGTTTTAATAATTTTTCGTTTAATGATTTGTCATTAAGTTTAAGCAACTTTAATTCATTCATCAGTGGAACTAAAACATCATTTATATATTTTTCTTTTAAGTCATTGATTTGTGTATCAACATATTGTTTATTTGTTAACTCTGTATTTTGTTGCGGAAGAATATAAAGATGCAATGGACCAGATAAAACGTCTCCGGTTTTCATGATATAATTTTCTATTTCTATTTCTGATTCACGATTATTCGGGATATATGCACCTCCACCAACATTTGGCAACATCATTTTTTAAACAATAAAAAAGGAATTTTTTTTTCTAAAAAGTAATTTTTTTTCTAAAAAGTAATTTTTTCTTACATAAAAATAAAAAAATGGAAAAAGCAAATTTAAGAAAATTATATTCGCCCGTATCATCCTGTTCTTCTTATTCGACGAGATCATCCTGTTCTTCTTATTCGACGAGATCATCGGGATTTGAAAATAAATGTTTTGATAATAATAATAATCCATGTACAGGAGTAAATCTTTCATTTAAATTACAAGCCGAAATATTTAAAGAAGAAATTAAAGGTTTACCTGCGATTGAAACGAATTACTGTATTTTTCCTGGAGAACCTTTTATTAAATTTATGGATATTGTAAGTAAATATAATGATGTCGCATACGTAGAACTGAATAAAGAAAACATGGTTATAATAGGTTATAATAGTGTTTATGGATTTATTAGAGCGGTTTTACCTATTAGTAATACAAATTGGATAGAAAATAAAATAATTAATTTTATTAATGTTACTGAATTGGTAAAAAAACTAAAATTCTTTTCCAAAGAAAAAATTAGATTATTTGTAGATGAATATAATCAATATAATATTTATATAGAAAGTAAAAAACATAATGAAGAATTATTATGCCATGTTTATTATATGTTAAAACTTTAATGGCAAAGTTTTAGGACTTCGAGCACGCGAATTTGCCCCATAAAGAAAAAGATCCTTTTCAGTGAAGATATTTTTATACTTGAAACTTTAATTTTCAGAGAAAGGACATTGACCAAGAGACAAAAACGGTTTCTACAAAAAAGGTACGATTTACACAATTATGTACAATTGACATCGCAAATATGCAATGACTTACCGATTAGTCGATAAACTAGCACCAACAAAACTTAAAGACTATACTTGATGCATGGACTGTACAAAGAAGATTTTAGCTTATCAGTTCAAAATTCAAAGATGGTCACAAGTGAGTTCGATATGATAGTCTTTGCCAGGAAAAATCATGCATAGATCTCACATAAGTTACATAACTGGCGCATCCATAGAAATACAAACAAACAAAGAAATGCGACACCAAAACTAATAAAGTGATCTCTACATCTTTCAACGAACATCATAGACTTCAAAACGACATACATTAAAGATCTCTAGACTTAGACATCGGACCAAAGACAAACATCAGGATAACAATGAAGCACAGAAAGAAAAAACCGCATAACAGCATTCGAACTCAACATTCCGGCCCCACAAATATAACGATATTTGTCACGATTAGAGTTCAGCACTACGCAAGAGAATCAACTTGGTTACAGGCCTAATGAGCTCAGTACACTTAGGTATGCTTTTGTACGATCCTTTTGTTTTCTTGACCGTATGATTGACCGTTCTGACGGTTACCGAACGCACCTGACTTTCATTAGATACCTTGACAATACGGCCTTTAAGCCAACGATTTCGAGGCAAATTATCTTCAATTAGTAGCACTAGATCTCCAACTTTATAGTTCCTCTGCAGTTTAGTCCACTTTTGTCGTTGCTGAAGAGAAATGAGATATTCTCTCTTCCACCTCGTCCAAAATAAATCAGCTAAATACTGGACTTGCTTCCAGCGACGCTGAATATAGGAATCGCTCTTAGAGAAAAGACCTGGAGGAAAGGTTGGTTCTGATTTCAATAGCAACAAATGGTTAGGGGTCAACGTGTCAAGATCATTTGGATCATCAGAAATGGTTGTCAATGGACGACAATTCAAAATGGACTCTATTTCGCACATAAGGGTACTTAACGATTCATCAGTCAAACGAATATTCTGTTCACGCATGACAGAATGTAGTACTTTACGAATGGATCTAATCTCCCTTTCCCAAACTCCGCCGAAATGAGGAGCTAATGGTGGATGGAAAATCCATTCAATTCCCTGTTTTAGAAGACGTTCTCTAATTACTTTTTCGTTCCATTTACTCATCTCCTGACGTAATTCTCTGCTAGCCCCGACAAAATTTCTACCATTATCTGTTCTAATGACCTTAACATTTCCTCTTCGTGCAATGAAACGTCTCAGAGCGTTAATAAACGCATCTGTTTCTAATGAACTCGAAGTTTCAATATGAACAGCTCTACTGACAAGACATGAAAACACTACACCGTATCTTTTCTTGACTGTTTTTCCATTTTTTGGTAAGAAAGGGACCAAAACAATCAATCCCAACATTAGTAAAAGGTGGTTGATCACCTTCTATACGATGCGACGGAAGATCAGCCATCATCGGAACAGTTGCTCTTCCTTGCAGTCTACGACAACACAAGCAGTCTTTGGTGATTTTACGAGCAATTTGCCTAACACCAATTATCCATAGCTTTTGCCTGATCTCTGTAACCGTTGTGTCCTTACCCATACATCCCATTCTTAAATGTGTATATCTTACAATTAACTCACATACATGATGACTTTTTGGCAAAATGATGGGGTGTTTAGTTTCGTATGAGACTGTTGCTCTGGAAATTCGTCCTCCTACTCGAAGTAGACCTCGGTCATCAAGAATAGGACTCAACTTACGAAGGGAGCTTATTTTTGGTACACTTTCACTGTTTTTTATCGCTTTTATTTCATTACTAAATGAAGTACGCTGTACATATTCGAAAATAGCGAATTCTGCTTTCTCTAAATCACTGATTGAAATATCTCTTTCAAGTCTTACATTCATTTTCAGACATTCCCTTATTTTCAAATACCAGGCAATCCTTCTCTTCAACTTATACCAATCTGAAGATGACAATAGTAATTTCTCAATTGTATCATCAGAAACATTTGTATAATAACTTTGAGCGGATTTTTCATTTTTTATTTCAGGATCGGTATCAATATTTTGAAAATTCGTAATATTCTTAGGCCAATCAATCTCTGATTTCCAGAGGAAATCCGGCCCGTTCTTCCAATCGTCTTTGACAAGGAACTTATCCATCTCGATTCCTCGACTTGCAATGTCAGAGGGATTCTGTTCAGATGGAACATAACGCCATTGATTAGTATCAGTTCGTTCATTAATATACGTTATTCGATTTGCAACGAATCGGTGATATCTGGTTGTTTCGTTATTCAGATATCGTAAGACTGTTGTACTATCAGTCCAAAATGTAAAACTATCAACTCTGAGTTCTAATTCAGAGTTCAGAATACCCTTAATGGTAACTGCGAGCTTCGCTGCTGTAAGCTCCAACCTGGGTATTGTAATTTTCTTGATGGGAGCTAACCGTGATTTTGCGTAAATTAGGGAGCAGTGAACAATCTGATTTGGGTTTTCGAACCTGGCGTACGCTACAGCTCCATAAGCAACTTCGCTTCCATCAGAAAATATATGTATCGAGCATTTCGAATCAATGAAACTTTTTGTCTTTAAAGCTCTTGGGACTTCATATTCAGCTAACTTCGACAGATTTGAGATCCATCGTTCCCAAATCTGTTTCTCCTTTTCAGGAAGTATATCATCCCAGTCTGTCTTTAAACGACATAACTCTTGAAAAATACGTTTTGCAATCAAAACTACTGGACACAGAAGTCCAAGAGGATCAAAAATCGAAAAGATGCAAGACAGAACTCCTCTCCTCGTAGAAACAATTTCTTGAGACTTGATCTTAAAACTAAGCTTATCGGTTGTCAAATTCCATTTTACACCGAGAGCGTTTTGAATTGCATCAATATGATCATCAAAATTCAAAGAAAGATTCTGTAAATTGTTAGCGCGGTCATTTTCCGATACAGACCCAATTACCTTTTCCGAGTTACTTACAAATTTGGTTAATCTAAAACGTCCCTGTGAGCATGCACTCTTAAGTTGATGAAGTAACTGAATTGAGTCGTCTTCATTATCAACAGATTTCAATACGTCGTCGACATAAAAGTTTCGGAGAACAGTCTTAACTACTGAATCTGGATAACTATTTCTGCCATCCAAAACAGTTTGACGAAGAGCATAATTCGCGCAGCTAGGTGACGAAACTGCTCCGAAAACGTGAACAGTAAGTCTGTACTGGGATGGTTCGATACTCAGATCCCCATTTGGATACCAAAACAGTCCCATATAATCATATTGACTTTTAGGTACTTTCACCTGGTAAAACATTTTCTCAATGTCACCAGAGAATGCAAAGCACCCTTCTCTAAATCGAAGAAGTACCCCAATCAGACTATTTGTCAAGTCCGGTCCTTGAAGCAGCATGGAATTCAGAGACTTACCTTGGTAAGGCAACGAGCAATTGAAAACTACACGTACTTTCTGCTTCTCCTTATGGTACACTCCATGATGTACCAGATACCAGACATTTTTCGTACTAGATAATTCGTCAACAGGCACCTCTTCCATAAAACGGTTTTTCAACATAAGATCCATAAACTCAGAATAATTTTTATGATATATGGTATCTTTAGAAAGACGTTTTCTTAAAGAAAAGAGTCTTTGTAAAGCTTGATGTTTGTTATCGATACCTGTTAAGCTTTCCTGCCGTAAAGGTAATGGAATAACGTAATGACCATCTTGGAATGTACCTGATGACACTTTTACTTCCCACATTTTGTCTTCTATCGAAGGGTTACACAAATCGGATTCGTTATCATAAAAATCTCGTGAATACATCATGTTTAATTTTGTTTCAATGTCACTCAGTCTTTGTATTTGTGTCCTGCACACTCTGACGATATCTTCGGAATTCAAGTTCATTGGCCCACTAATTGTCCACCCCAACTTATGTCTAGTGGCAAACGGTTCATTAGGAGACCCACTTACAACTTCTAAGGGTTTCAACATTTCTGGAACATTAATTCCTATAAGTAAACCTACTTCGGCATCAACTTCAATGATAGGAATTTCCCTAAGATGTGACCATTTGTAGAACTCATTTCTTTTCGCAATATCGTTAGTGGAAACTGGTAATTCAGGGCGGGAATAGGTCGGAGGAAGATGAACGATTTCATTTTCGTCAAGATCGGTTATTTCAAGCCCATTTACAACTGTAGTCATCGTTGGACTTTGGAACTTCTCCATTGTTGTTAATCTTATTTCTTCTGATTTCCCTTTAATTCCTAAACTTTTCATTACGCTGTCAGATACAAAACAATCAGAACTAAAGTTGTCGAGAGCGGCGTACGTAACTGCAGATTGTCTACTGTTGCTTGACCTAACTTTTACAGGTATAAGTGCCAAAGCTACACGATTAGCTGCACCGGCCCCAGTATGACAACTTTTGCTCTCTGTAGAAGTCGAAGAACACGACTTCTCACTACTAACAAAATGAGTGGATTGCTTCGCTCGATTTTCATGAAGGCAAGTAGGGTGACTCTTATTACATGTATTACACGTTAACTTTTTCCTACAACCTTTCGAATGATGACCTTTAATCAGACAACCGAAACATAAGGAATTCGTACGAATAAACGCTTGTCTTTTATCTAACGCTAGTTTCAAAAATGAACTACACGAGTTTAGATCATGATCATTGCATTTGCAAAATACACATTCACGCGAAGATATATGTGAACTTGTCTTAGACTGTGCATCACTTTGATTACAAGCTTCATGTTCCTGAATATTTGTGGACAAAGAGACTGATTTACCCAACTGCTTAGCCTTAGAGACATGCTTATTCTGTCGAAAGGAATCTGTCTGCTTATGATCACTACTTTTGGGTTTACCTGTATTTTTCAAATTTCCGTATATCGGCATGTTTATCAACTTCGATTGTCGTTCAACAAATTCGACAAGATCCTTGAATATCACATCATATCCTAATTCTCGGATATTCAACACTCTTGTACGCCAAGCTTCGCGCATTTTATAAGGTAACTTGAGGATTATCGATCTTATTTCCTTCGGACTATCCAACTGATTGAGTGAACTGACGTTCTCCATATAATTCAGACAACTTCGCAAGAAGACACTGAATTTTTCTAACTCAATGCCGTCTTCATGACTAATTTCTGGCCACAATTCCAACTTATGTAAGAACGCACAGGAAACTTCAAAATCATTCCCGTACTTATCAATTAGCATCTTCCATGCAGTCTTATAACCTACAGTTGGATTCATGTGACAACAACTTCTTACAAGATCTCTTGGCATCCCCAAAGTATATTGCTCTAGGTAATAAATACGATCGGCATCATTATCAGTCTTAGTCTCAATAATTCTAGAGAAAGCATTTTGAAACAGCTTAAAGTTCGTAATATCGGAACCATCAAAAATCTGAATTTCTTTCGGCGGTAGACTTGCTTTATCCTGCAATTTCCCGAGTGAAATCGCGATGTCATTTTGCTCTTTCAAGACTTCGACCAAATTATCAGAATTATTACTATTACAAGTAGAACTAACACTCCTTTTTGCAATTTCGTTCAAAGTATTAATCATTGTTTGTACCTTTAACTCATACTCTAATGCTTGTTCAATTTCTTCATCAGCATTATCATCTTCTAATAACTCAAGAATATCCTCGTTCTGTTTTGTTACAATTTTTAAAGATGAAGTCAGCGTTTCAATTAATGCAGAAATTTCATTCAAATTATTTGAATCAATCGCTTCCTCAGCTTTACTCAATGTTTTCGTTATCTTAGCTCTAGTGAAACCGCGAATTCTACTGATTCTACTCAGCTCAGACATACTCAACACAGAGACTAATAACAATGAATTCCTACCACAAAATTGCGAATATTGAAGGATGATTATACGAACGTATTACCGAGTACATACACTTTTATAAAATGTTCAAATAAAAGGATGCGCTTTTTATGCAACAAATGTACGATTATGCATGCACTATAATGTATAATTCGCATGAAAAGTACTCAAAATACTGCTTCAATAGAGAAACAATCGTTGACTTACTGAGTTCTTGGAAAAATCACTTATTACCGTCAATTACTTGAATGGAACTTGAACTTGGAACCTCGAATCAACTTCACTTTGACTTGACTTGACTTAGAAGATTGAGACGGAGGCGGTAAACGACTTGGAATTTGTGTTGATCATTCAAGAATTCAATGAAGTCGCAGATCTTCTTTGCTTGCTTAACTTTGTTCGCAGATTATCTTGAGACCATAATTGACACTGCTTTGCAGGACTTATCGAAACTGCTTTGTAGTTTAATCATTAATCGAAACTGTTAAAACTTTAATGGCAAAGTTTTAGGACTTCGAGCACGCGAATTTGCCCCATAAAGAAAAAGATCCTTTTCAGTGAAGATATTTTTATACTTGAAACTTTAATTTTCAGAGAAAGGACATTGACCAAGAGACAAAAACGGTTTCTACAAAAAAGGTACGATTTACACAATTATGTACAATTGACATCGCAAATATGCAATGACTTACCGATTAGTCGATAAACTAGCACCAACAAAACTTAAAGACTATACTTGATGCATGGACTGTACAAAGAAGATTTTAGCTTATCAGTTCAAAATTCAAAGATGGTCACAAGTGAGTTCGATATGATAGTCTTTGCCAGGAAGAATCATGCATAGATCTCACATAAGTTACATAACTGGCGCATCCATAGAAATACAAACAAACAAAGAAATGCGACACCAAAACTAATAAAGTGATCTCTACATCTTTCAACGAACATCATAGACTTCAAAACGACATACATTAAAGATCTCTAGACTTAGACATCGGACCAAAGACAAACATCAGGATAACAATGAAGCACAGAAAGAAAAAACCGCATAACAGCATTCGAACTCAACAATAGAGATACAGTTCATAAAAAAGAAACATCTGAAATGCCCCAAAGATATGATAATGATACTTATATAGGTTTATATTCAAATTTAAATGTCAATTTATTAAAAAATTATATAAGTAGTTTATCACGACAAGAAAAAATTTATATGTGGTCTACACCTTATTTGAATAAAAATATTGATGATAATCAAACGGAATATCCAGAAATTTTTAATGAACATGAAACATCTGAAAAAGGTGTAAATGGTAACAAAGATTCAAATATATCAAAATTTCATTTCTTAACAATTGAAAATAATAATAATGGAATAGTTAAAGATACTTGTAGGCAAATATGTTTTGGATCCACGAAGTTTAAATTAGGATTTACATCTAATCAATTTAAAATTTTATCATCTTTAATAAAAACTAAAAATGATTCAGATTATGGTGGTGTTATTAAATTTTCCAAAAGAGATCAAACACCTATATTTTTTCCATAATAGTATTATCAGATAATAAATATAATTTAGAGTTAGATATACCAATAAGAGAATGGCATCCAATCCCAAAAAGTGTAATGTATGATGACGAAGAATCAATAGTTAGTGAAAATGAATTTAAATTATCTTTTGATAAAACATTATATGATAAAACATTATATAACAAAGAAAATAAAATAACTAAAGAACGTGAAATATATAATAATATATAATAACTCTCAAGACCTCGATATTAGAATGTTTATATCTAAAGTGAAAACACAAATTTTTTCTTTAAAAAACAAAAGATGGAAAAGTTTTATTGTGTCTTATGTAAAAAAAAGTTGCAAACAAAAAGAAGTTATCAATCTCATTTAAATAGTAAATTGCATTTACAAAATGTAGATCGAGTTGATGAAGGAAATATATTAAAATTAAATAATTATAAAAACTATCTAGAAACATTACCTACTGATATAAAAGTTAAAAAAATGTTTGATGATTATTCACATTCGGAATATAAAAAAGTTTTTAATAGTGAAGATGAAGCTGTACACGGGACATCGGAGATGTCTTCCAGGGCTTCGCCAGAGAGTTCCTCGCCAGAGAGTTCCTCGCCCGTAACAGATATAAAATATTTATTTAATCAGTCGATACGAACCGAAGGTTCTAGGGCTTCGCCCGTTGAACATAATGAAACCGATGAAACTTTTTCTGATATTCTATCCAACTTTTATAATATATTTAAGAAATCTTTCAAATGTTATACGAATGTAGAAGTACTTTATACAAAAAATGGACCTGATGGAATTCCTGAAGAAATAATACAAGGACATTTTACAAATTCACAAGAAATTCATAATGTAAATGATATACAACCCATATTTGAACAAATGATACTTAAATTAGAAAATTGTATAATTGAAGCCCAGTTACGTGAATCTGGTTGGAGATTTGTTAAAATACTATCTAAGAAAATAGTAATTGATAAATATAAAAATAATGCTGGTGGTAGTTATGTTCCTTTACCTTTCAGTTCACCACAAATAATCAACATAAAAAATGAAGATGATTATTGTTTTCTGTGGAGTATTATAGCACATTTACATCCTGCAAAATATCACAAAGAAAGACTAAGTCATTACAATAAAGAAGAATACATAAATGAATTTGATCTCTCTGGTGGATTAGATGAATTTCCATATGATTATAATAGGTTAATAAAGTTTCATAAAAAGAACAAAAATTTAATAGAAGTAAATGTTTTTGAATTAAATGTGAATTATGTTTCTATTGGTGATATTACTCCATTTTACTCAGATTCAAAAAAATTTTATTTGAATAATAAAAATTTATGTCAATCAGAAATAGTTTATAATGATAGAGGAAATTACATGCATCATAATATTTTTTACCAAGGAAATATAATATGTACTGAAAAATTTCTAATTGTTAAAACATTATCACCAATAATGATTAATCATAATAATTATAAAGGACGTAATTTTAATTATGATTATGATACCAATTATTCATCTTTATCTTTAGAATATCAACAACCAGCACAAGCGAATATATTATATTATCAGGGACATTTTGTATTATGTAAAGATGTTTCTATATTTACAAAAACTTCAGATAATGCTAATTTTCCCTGTCTCCAATGTATGACGAGCTTTAGAACTAAAGAAGAAATGAATAGACATTTGGAGAATTGCCAACAAAATGAAGCAGTCAGAAATACTTTTCCTAAAGATGATTATTTGATGTAAAATAGACATTATTTGAAAAATAAAGTACCCTTTACTATTTATTGTGATTTCGAAGCATATAATGTTAACATGACACAAAAGTCTGAAAATGATAAATATGAAAAAGTGCACCTGAACAAAGTAAAGAAAAATATTTATTTGAACAAAAACCATTATGTTGGGGAATGTACATTCATTCAAATTATCCTGAATTATTTAAATCAGAATATTATCAATACTATGGTGAAGACAGTTCAGAAATGTTTACAAAGAAAGTAGAAGAATTACAAGGACGTTTTTCACAATTGCTTGAAACAAATATACCAATGCTTCCATTAACGGATGAAGAAAAATTTAAATTTGTTAATGAAACAAAATGTTGTTACTGTGGAAAAGAATTTACAACTTATAAGCAAAGCGACGGCTCTGCCGACAAAATAAAAGATCATGATCATCTAAATGGATTATATAGAGGTGCAGCACATAATTCTTGTAATCTTAATGCTAATAAATTTAAATATAACTTTGTTCCTCTATATTTCTACAATGGTTCTAAATATGATTTCCATTTAATAATGAAAGATTTATTTTCATCTGAAAAATTACAACAACAACAAATAAATGTACTATGTAAAACAGAAGAAGAATATTTTTCAATGCAATTAGGTTGTATTAGAATTTTAGATGCATTTAGATTTTTTACTCCTTATTCATTAGATGTTATGGGAAAAACTTTGAAACCTGAACAATGTAAAATATTGAATAAATATAATTTAAAACCTTTAAAAGGCATATTTCCGTATGAATATATAAGTGGAGAAAACATAAATAGAATAAATGAAATAATGAAAGAACAAAAACTTCCTTCACGTGACAAATTTAAATCAACATTAAAACAATCAGAACTATCTGAAGAAGACTATGCAGAAGCTGAAAAAAATTGGAGAGAGTTAAATTGTAGAACAATGTATGATTATACAATGAAATATCTTCAGATAGATGTATTAATACTAGCCGATCTTTTTGAAAACTTTCGTGACATGTGTTTAGAATATTATGGAATAGATCCATGTTATTGTTATTCTACACCAGGTTTAACATGGTTAGCAGGATTAAAACATACTGGTGTTCAAGCCGATGGCTCTAGGACAAAGTCCGTTAAACTTAAACATTATAAAGAAAATACATATGATAAATTATTATTTTTTGAATCTGGAATTAGAGGTGGTGTTTCATCAGTTTTAGGTAATAGATATGTTAAATGTTATAATAAGAAAGTAAATCCTGATTATCCTGGTTATTTAAAAATTTTAAATCCAGAAGAAAAAGATCAATTTATAAAATTGTTTAATCAAAATATAGAAGGACTTATATCAAATGAAGATAGTTAAGCAACAGTTGATGAATTCATGAGAGAAAACTATTTGTTATATTATGATTTTAATAGCTTATATTCTTCTTGCATGATACAAGAATTACCCACAGGTGAGATGGAGTGGTGTGACAAATTAGTTTATGAACGTACTGTTGAAGATGGATATGGATATGTGTATGAAGTTGACTTAAAGTACCCTGATGAAATAAAAGATGAAACAAAATATTTTCCTTTCTGCCCCGAAAACAAAATTCCCAATATAGAAGATTTTTCAGATTCTCAAAAATCTTTAATTCCTAAGAAATACAGACCAACAAAAAAACTTATGTTAACACAAAGTAATAAAGAAAAGTATGTTGTCGAAGGAAGAATGCTAGATTGGTATTTAGAACATGGAATGATTCTCACCAAAATACATCGAAAACTAGTGTATAAAAAATCTAGGTGGTTAAAAAATTATATAGAGTTCAATATTGAAAAACGTAAAATAGCTAAAAGAAATAAAGATGATTTTGGAAATTAATGAATTAAATTTCTTAAATTTAAATTCTTTAAATTAATGAATAATGCATTTTATGGTAAGACTTTAGAAAATGTGCGTAATAGACAAAATATTGAAATAGTTTATGATAAAGATAGGTTTCAAAATTTAACAAGGAAACCTACATATAAAAGAACTACTAGATTCAGTTATGAACTATGTGCTGTACATTTACGTCGAATCAGCGTAAAGCATGATAAGTTTAATTTTATTGGATTCACTATATTAGAACTAGCTAAGCTATTTATGTATAGATTTATATATGATCATTTAGCACCTGCTTATGGCAAAACCTATAAATTACACTTTACAGATACGGATTCCGTTTTCTTAGAATTAACAGTACCGTATAATTCTTCACTTGATGAAGAAATAGATAAAATAAAAGATTTTATTCATCCTTCAGAATTATGTAAAGTAAAAGATGAGTTAGGAAATGATGATTTTATAACAGAAGCTATATTTTTAAAATCTAAATGTTACTGTTATGATACAACTAATAATATTAAAACACATAAAACATTAAAAGGAATTTCAAAGGCATCAGTGGCTAACCAAATAACATTTCAAGATTATAAGAATACATTATTTAATAATAAAATAAAAACAGCATGTAATTATAGACTTGATTCAAAGAAACATAAAATGTATTTAAAAGAGGAACATAAATTAGCATTAGATCCATTTGATGATAAAAGAAAAATTTTACCTGATGGAATAACTACTTTACCTTTTTAAAGTTTATTTATTATTATTCAAATCAGTCTAGAATAAAAATTTTTTATTACTCAGTAAACATATCTTCTATAACTCTATCATGAATTTTTTTATCAATATTAATTGTGATGAATCCATAATCTTTTGACCAAGCTTTGTTACACGATTGTTTAAATTCATCTTTATTTCTTACGCATAAATCTCTTAACAAATCACTTAAGTTTCTTGCATTTATTTCAAATAGTATAAATATATTTGCATTCTTTCTAATAACACTTCCGTCTAATGAATACATACTTTGTGTTAAGTAAAAAACACTACAGTTGTTATGTCTACCTCTTGTGAAATAATTTCTCTGAACTGACTGATTTCTATCATTAACGCAATCATCAAAAATTACACAATGTTTCATTGTTTTATCTAGTTTACTAGGATCTTGCATATTACCACTATCATCTATTAATTGTATCTTTATATGCTTATTTTTATTGGATTCTACTAACTGATTATTTTTTGCTGCTTCTTCACACCACGAACTTATTTCTTCTTCATATTCAGAATTTTCATATTCTTTGAATAATGAAGCAATTGCTGTTTTTTTAAGATTATTTTCAAATCCATATTTCAAAAATTGATAGACGGGTTGTTCTGCTGTTGTTGTATAAATTATAAGATTGTTATAATCCAAAAAATTTGGAGTCGTTAAAATTTTAAATAATAGATATGTTTTTCCACATCCTGATCTTCCACAAATAACTGACAAAACTTTGTTAGATAAATTTGGATGATGATTGAATTTAAGTTTTTTTTTATTTAATGGTGGAAATTCACTCATTTTTTAATAAAAAAATTTATTTTTATTTTTTGTTTTAAAAGAAAAAGAATAAGAAGAAGAAGAAAATTAAACTTCTCTAGCCTCGCGTGGGAGTTTATACCTCTCGAACGGGAGTTTATACCTCTCGAACGGGAGTTTATACCTCTCGAACCAAAAGATCTATCATAATCTCTTCACCTCCAAAATTTATTTCTTGTCCTTTTTCATCCGTAATTCTAATGTTAATGTTATTAATAGTTTTTCTTGTAATAGGGAAATATATTAATGTTTGTGGAATTACATTTAATCTATAACCAATGGGTACAGTAAAAGCTGGAAAACTGAATATTAAATTTGACAATTTACCATTTATATATCCTCCTTCAATAATGTCACAATGTACAACAATTGAATTTATTTCAGTTATTTTTGGAATCTTCTCACCTAAATGATAACCTTGACTATAGGTTTGTTTATTAAATCCTAATAGCTTTGACAATGATCTATCATGATTAAAATCAACTTGATGATTTTCGTCTAAAGTAAGAGAAAATTTATTAACTGCCGGTTCAACTGCAAAATGTAATTGTTTCTTATCTTTAAATGGTATACCTAAATGTCTCTTAATTTCATTTGATATTGATTCAACTTCGTAAGAACCAGGAAGAAAAGTTAGTATTTTCCATGTTTTGCCTTTATCAGTAGAATATCTAAATTGATCATTCACATCTTTGATAACATTTTGAATAGTGTTAAATGTGGAGAAACTAGTCAATGCAATTTGATAATTTTTATTTTGTTCCAAATGTAGAATGGGTTCTAAATTACAAGTGTGTGATGAAGTAGTTGTTATAATTTTTAACGTCGTACTAAATTTTGATGAACCCAAAATCTGTTAGATTTTCTAAATGATTATTAATTTTGTCTAAATCTGCTGAACACATTTTTAACTAAAAAATTTAGGTAAATATTTTTTTATTAAAATTAGAAACAACATATTTCAGCTACGGGCGAAGCCCTTAAAGACGTCAGAGATGTCCCGTTATACTTTTATAATCCTCTTCATTTAGAATCTTCTTTTCTAACAGTCTTTTCAATATAGCATGAATTTCATTGAAACTAGAATTATGTCCTTCTTTTATTGCAGATATTAAAATATTTAATCTATTTAGTAATTCTTGTGGATCATCTGGTAAGAATACAGTTGTTTCTTGTTGAAAACCTTTTCCTACTTTAACTCCCGTTGATAATAAATTTTCTAATTCTCTATAACGGCTAAGAGATTTTACTGTATTAACTTTATCTAACATAGCTTTATATTTTATGAGATCTTCTACAGCATAATTATTTAAATCTGCTCCTCTTAAAAGATCAACAAAATTTCTATCTAAACTAAAAGGATATTTATCTGGTGAAAAAATTAAACCTCGAAAAGGTTGCGGAAATATTTCTTTTTGTCCGAGATAAAATCTAGGTATTGTTTTTCCATCTATAAATGAAATAGAATGTTCAAATTGCATAGATTTTGGTAATTTCTTATTAATGTTTGGTTCTAGTTTTATATCATATGAAAAGTGAATTGATCAAATGTTATGGTTTGAATCAACACGCTTACAGACCTCATGGTTCAACTACCAGTGCTTTGGTGGCCATTCAGGACCATATATCATCGTCTCTGGATTGTGGAAGTACTCTTGCAGTTCGAGTGTTATGTTTGGACATATCAAAAGCGTTTGATCATTTGCAGCATAACCGATTGGTGAATTTTTTGAATTCCATGGGACTTCATCATGAATTTCTCAAGTGGCTGCTGTCTTTCCTGTCATCTCGATCGTATTGTGTGAAGATCAATGGGAGTTGTGGTCCATCAATCCGGCAGCAGGTGTTCCTCAGGGTTCAGTGTTGGGCCCGTATTTATTTGCAGCTTTCATGGGGTCAATCAACTTCAATTGGCCTCTTATTGAGTGTGTCAAATATGCGGACGATGTGACGATTGTCGAAACTATAGATCACACTACCCAGACTTTTTTGTGCATGTCAGATATAGAAGCTGTGTTCTCGAGAGCAGGACTTTCTTTGAACCTACACAAATGTAAAGAAATGATTCTACGTCGTTCTATTTTATATTCTGCTCCTGTTTCTGTTGACTTCGAAAGAGAGGTTAACATTCTCCGTATTCTTGGCTTCTCTCTCACAACGGCTCTTGGTTGGGAGGTGCAAATCAAGGACGTTTTGAAGAGGGCCTCTCGTAGATTGTACATTATTCGTTGCTTACGAGATTCTTTACATAAAAATGATCTAATATCTGTTTATCATGCTATTATTACAGTTTTGTTTATTTATGCGTCGCCAGTATATGGAAATTTGTCGGTTGGTTTGCTGAGAAAATTAAACCGATTTCAAAAGAGAGCGCATCGTTTGATTTGTGATCAAAATTGTTCATGTAATAAGTTTGAAGATCTATCTTGTAAGTTTTTACACTGTGGCTTGAATTTTTTGCATAACTGCGAGAACCCATGTCACCCACTCCATGCCTTCGTGCCGGGCCGTCTAAGATACACCAAGCATTTTCGACTTCCGGCATCTCATACTACAAGACGCTTGAATTCCTTTTTTCCTTGGATTTGTGCTAAATCAAATGAACTCATGTGTAAATATTGACATTTCACTGACTTTTTTTCGGTTTGTATAATGTATAGCGCTCACGTACTTTTGATTTTCTTTAATGTATAAACTGATTTTCATTGCTTCAAATATATACACCTCTCTCTCTCTCTCTCTAGTAATCCATAGTCATCTAATATAGTTTTGTGTTCTGGATCTGTTATATTAATTTGTTTATCATTATTTGTACTTTCTTTTTCAAGCTTTTTAAATGGTTCCATAGTTTTTTCAAAATCAGTATTTACTTGCTCGGTTTGCTGCATTTTTTCAAACATATCAGATTGAATACCAGCTTTTATCATTCTATGTTGAAGATGATTGTCTTTCATAATATTTCTTTGTTTTATTAACTCTTCTAATTGTTTAATTCTTTTTAGATTAACAGCTTTAATTTTATCCATTTTTAAAATATAATATTTGAATTTTGTGGTAACATTGGAATACAGCAAAAACATTTTACTGAACAAATTATTTTTTTATTGCTTTGTTGTCTGACATCTTTTCGTCTAAAGTTTTCTCGTTTTAAGTTTTGTCTGATAAAGTTTTGTTTAATAAAGTTTTGCTTAAATTTTCGCTTAAAGTTTTTAGCTCTTCTAAAAAAATTTTGTCATTTTCTTCATTAGAAATTTCACCATCACTAGAAATTTTGCCATCCTGTTTATTCTTGTCATGAACTTTTTCGGTCTGTAATTGAAACGATATTTGATTTACTTCATTAGCTATTTGATCAAAATTTTCAATCTCATCTAACGTAATAATATTATCATCACATACTCTTTGAAAGTAGTAATGTAATTTGTCATAAACTTCTTTAATATGTAAATGTTTATTTTTTAATGATTTTCGTTTCTTAGTTATTAAAGATTTATCTAACATTGTAATAAGTGAAGTTGTAAAAACACCCGTACCTGTTAAAGCAGTAGCAATTACTGGAATTGTAAGAGCACCAGAAGATATAAAAATTGTTAAAGCACCTAAGTAGTAAGCAAGTGACAAACACTCGACCGGCGCGCCCCCCCTCCCCCTCCCCCTCCCCCTCCCCCTCTGCAACGACAGAGTGTGAGACTCGGGTGAGTTGGTCCGACCGCCTGGTTGACGTGGGCGACCGTCCAGGTTGACGTGGACGACCGTCTAGGTTGACGTGGGCGACCGTCTAGGTTGACGTGGGCGACCGTCTAGGTTGTCGTGGATGGTGAAATGGCTGCCAGATTCGGATTCAGCGTAAAATTCTGCATCGGTAGCGTGAGTTTCAAGGCAATCGGCGAGAAAAAATTTTTCTTCAAAATTTTAACAGAGTTAGAATTTGGGACGTTTTGGTGTGTAGCGCCCAAACGAAGCATCGGATGAGAAAACGGAGGCCAGATTCGGATTCAGCGTGAAATTCTGCATCGGTAGGGTGAGTTTCAAGTCAATCGGAGAGAAAAATTTTCGCTGACGTCCCCCCCCCTCTGGACAGCTCGCTTCGATTTTGGCTTCTAGTGGACGGATTTTGTCGTGCCATAGCTCGTTTGAAAGCTAAGAGTGAGACAAATTCAGTGAAAGAATCGGCTTGTTCCTATCTGTCTTCGCTTAGATGTGAGACGACATTTAAGATTTTGGGACATTGGCGAAAAACGACAGAGTTAGAATTTGGGACGTTTTGGGCTCTAGCTTCAAAACGAAGCATCGGATGGGAAAACGGATTTCAGATTTGGAATCAGCGTGAAATTCTCTATCTGCATGGTGAGTTTCAAGTCAATCGGAGAGAAAATTTTCAACATTTTTCGAAAAAACGACAGAGTTAGAATTTTTGCGATGGCTGCCTACTGTAGAGCCAAAACGAAGCATCGGATGGGAAAACGGAGGCCAGATTCGGATTCAGCGTCAAATTCTACATGGAAATGGTGTATTTCCAGCTCAATCGGAGAGAAAAAATTTTCACTGACGTCCCCCCCCCCTCTGGACAGCTTGCTTCGATTTTGGCTTCCAGTGGACGGATTTTGTCGTGCGATAGCTCGTTTGAAAGCTAAGAGTGAGACAAATTCAGTGAAAGAAACGGCTTGTTCCTATCTGTCTTCGTTCAAAAGTTAGAGCGGTTACAAGATTTTAGGTCGGAGCTCGCTCACCTGAAAAAATCCTAAGTGTCAGAGTGACTTTGTATGGGTAAAATTTTGAAAATTTTCCAAAGTGTGGAATTTCGACCTGGGACCGCCACCAAAACATTTTTCATCAAATTTTGAAATTTCACTGACGTCCTCCCCCCTCTGGACAGCTTGCTTCGATTTTGGCTTCCAGTGGACGGATTTTGTCGTGCGATAGCTCGTTTGAAAGCTAAGAGTGAGACAAATTCAGTGAAAGAATCGGCTTGTTCCTATCTGTCTTCGTTCAAAAGTTAGAGCGGTTACAAGATTTTAGGTCGGAGCTCGCTCACCTGAAAAAATCCTAAGTGTCAGAGTGACTTTGTATGGGTAAAATTTTGAAAATTTTCCAAAGTGTGGAATTTCGACCTGGGACCGCCACCAAAACATTTTTCATCAAATTTTGAAATTTCACTGACGTCCCCCCCCCTCTGGACAGCTTGCTTCGATTTTGGCTTCCAGTGGACGGATTTTGTCGTGCGATAGCTCGTTTGAAAGCTAAGAGTGAGACAAATTCAGTGAAAGAATCGGCTTGTTCCTATCTGTCTTCGTTCAAAAGTTAGAGCGGTTACAAGATTTTAGGTCGGAGCTCGCTCACCTGAAAAAATCCTAAGTGTCAGAGTGACTTTGTATGGGTAAAATTTTGAAAATTTTCCAAAGTGTGGAATTTCGACCTGGGACCGCCACCAAAACATTTTTCATCAAATTTTGAAATTTCACTGACGTCCCCCCCCCTCTGGACAGCTTGCTTCGATTTTGGCTTCCAGTGGACGGATTTTGTCGTGCGATAGCTCGTTTGAAAGCTAAGAGTGAGACAAATTCAGTGAAAGAATCGGCTTGTTCCTATCTGTCTTCGTTTAGATGTGAGACGCCATTTAAGATTTTGGGACATTGGCGAAAAACGACAGAGTTAGAATTTGGGACGTTTTGGACTCTAGCTTCAAAACGAAGCATCGGATTGGAAAACGGATTTCAGATTTGGAATCAGCGTGAAATTCTCTATCTGTATGGTGAGTTTCATGTCAATCGGAGAGTTTCAAGTCAATCGGAGAGAAAAATTTTCAACATTTTTCGGAAAAACGACAGAGTTAGAATTTTTGCGATGGCTGCCTACTGTAGAGCCAAAACGAAGCATCGGATGGGAAAACGGAGGCCAGATTCGGATTCAGCGTCAAATTCTACATGGAAATGGTGTATTTCTAGCTCAATCGGAGCACTAGAACCGGAGATAGACGGGATTTTTAGTGTTTGGATGATGGGTATTACGTCATCAGCTGATCGCCACACACTATATAAGCTGGGAACCGACGGAGACTTGTCATTCAGAAGAGAGATTGCCAACGGTAAGTCGTCTCTCTGAGCTCCGATGATAGCTTCGGACATTCCAAATCCCGAGTTTCTGTAAGAAACCGACTTAGAAAATTTCATTGCTGATATCAGCTAAGCCGTCAGACTTAGAGGTTCGCCAGGAGATGGCCTTCGTCTCCAGGCCATAAAAGACTCCAAAACTTTAAAGGCTTGTAACTTTGCTTCTACAAGTCCGTTTGACTTGATTCAAAAAAGGTTCGGTCGCTATTGACCTGCCCTAAGTGATAAACTACTTATAAAATTTCATAAGTAGTGCTAAAAAGTTGAAAATTTTAAATTCACTATTTTTGGAGGTTTTCTGGGGTTTTCGACCCTGCTGAAGTCAATGAAAGCATTTTTAATGATGTCTGAGCCAGTCTTCTCATGCTATAAGCGGCTTTTCACTGAAAGCGAGCAAGACACGGAGAGTTTTGCTGTAATATTCCACTGACAGGGTGTTCCTTCGGGACGGCGGACGATGCCGTAGTGATAAGTGTGGCAAGGGAATGTGTCATATTTGAGACCGTAACCGCTGGGGCAACTCATGTCTCATGTTGGGCATTTGACACAGCTCTCAACGTAGCACTTTGAACGCCAATCGGTTGAGTCTTAGCTATCTTGTCATGGGTGGCCTCTAAACATCTCCATTGCAAAACGCTGGTGAATCAAGCACTCTACGGCTTGCTATCAAGCTGATCAAAGCAATAACTTGGGATGTTTCCTCAAGGTTTTCAAGTATGCTAAGTTCAAATCTGCTATCAGATTTCAAATTTAACTAAGTCTAAGGCAGCTTTGAGGGGTTAGATCCCAGCTACTGTTCACTACCTTTGACTCGGCGTTGCTGTTACCACTTCGGGGCAGTGACAATGATGTCTTCAGCTGTAAATAGCGGGTATCGGGGAAGATCTCTCACTTCCCTAGTGATCAGTACAAGGCCTTCGGGCTGTCGACGGGATCGAGTGCCACTCACTACACTCAAATCTATCATTCCTCACTAAGTGTAAAAATCATTGTTTTCCGTTTTTCGCTTCAGAAATGCCGAAATACAATAATATGAAGACCAGTTTCAAACTGTGTCAATGCCGGAAGGTATTCCGAGCTGACGCCTTCAAGAAGCGCGCTTGTACTAACAAGAAACAGATAGGGGTCGCTCGCTACTATTGCGGAGTCCACAAAGTCAGTCGCTTAAGTGAGCGGCTGGAGGATTGGCACTCACAACACAGCGAGTGTCAAACAGGCGAAGTAGGCGAAGAAGAACGGAGTTCACTCTTCGCCACTGAGCTCCGTTCTTTGGAGCTACAATCTGCCAACGAGCAAGAACGGAGTTCACTTTCCACCACTGAGGCGACTGAGCTACAATCCGCCATTGAAGCGATTGCCGCTGTATCGTCACTTAGTAGCGAGAGCTCGCTGACCAGCAGCGATAGTGAGGAGGAGGAGGGAGAGCTACAGTCGCAACTTATCGAGGACGTCGACCTCGATCGCGAGACCCCTACAGCCGTAACTGCGAGTGGAATTGCAACACAATGTCGCAATTTTGTCAAGCGCCCGCCGGTGATCGCCGAACGGGATAGACTAAAGAAAGAGGCGGAGAAGTTGAAGGAGGAGGCCTTCTCATACAAGGCAAAGTATGAGGACCTAAAGAACGTGGCCGGAGAGATGAAGAAGGTGAAGGAGAGATTAAGCGAGCGGGATGGCGAGTTGGAGCAGGAGAGGCTCAAGACTCTCGAGGGGAAAGCCAGAGAAGAGGCTTTACTAGCAGAGAGGGAAAGTAGGGAGAAGGAGATACGAAGGTTGAAGGAGGAAGTGGAGAGACTCCGTGTGCAGATGGCTAAGGTGGTCGAGACGAACCACGAGCTGCACCGTTCGGCGCAGCTGGTGGATCGCGATCGAAGGTTGCGTTCCAGTCGTCTGCACATCCCTATTAGAAAGGGGAGAGTAGCAGAAACTCCTCTCTTGTACGAGCGTGGAAGAGGGGAGAAATGCTACTCTCGGGTGAAGAAAGGGGTGGAGTGTCTACACTTCACCTTCGATCATCGTGATCCGATCTCGAATTTTCTTTATGAGGAAGCGTCCGAGAAGATCTGTAAGTAAAAATGACTAAATTAAAATGTAAGATGATAACTCACTACTTCTTTCTTTACAGACATCCAAGAGAAGCGACCACCCGCCCCGTTGCCGGAGCCGCAGTCGAAACAGCAAGCCTGAGTCCCTACCACACACCCCGAGAACGAACCATCGGCTCTCTTAAGGGCCACCATGGGGCAAGACATGATAGAACCTCCTCGCGGTTTGCCCTGGGCAGTCTTCGGACTGGCGAATACTATCATTAAGTTTAATCTGCTATCAGTCAACTTGAACGTTGCAAATGAAGTTCGGTGTAATACTTCCTTTCGACGGGCGTTCCTGTAAAGGGCGGCGGTGAAACCCGTAGCTATGTATACCGCAAGGGACATTCGGCAATGGTCAATCTTGTTAAACCTCTCTGCGTCATGTTTGCAAGTGATTGCCTCTGTCTCAACGTAGTATGCATTCGCGCCAGGGCGACATTTAGCCAACTGTCGAAGGTTGCCTAAAACTTTCCATTGCATACGTTATGAGAACCATGAGTTCTACCTGTCTCTATCAATGAGACGAATTGATGAATGGAATGAAATGGGAGGACACTCACGCGCCACACGCAACATAACACACTTCTCTCTTCCGTAGTCTAACAAGCTCTTTACACATGGACCGCAGTCGATTGCTATCCCTGTATCAGAAGTGTAAGCTATCTTAATTTTATCTAACACTATTTCATCTACCATTATCATCCATATGAAATGTTATAAGAATTGCAAGTTAAACTAAGTGTGCTACTATTTCCAAATGAAAAAGTATACATGGTTAAATCATCCACTGAAGCCCCATTCAAGTAAGTCAGTATGAAAGCAAAGATAATATGAAATAAAAATTTATTATGGCATGTATTTCAAAGGGTCTTCATCGTCAATATCGTCCCAGAGTCTGGCTTCACATAGATAACAAAAACAGTTCAGTTGCTTTAATCGTTCTTCCACTGCGAGCCTCACTTTATCAATATACTCCCACTCTGCCATAGTTCGTGGCTGGGAGTTAGGGGTGTACCACTCCCATAATTGGTGGAGGAATTTCGTGCTGGTGATCTCCATCATATCGTCAGTATCGTACTGGAGATACTTCCACCTCACGCCTGTTAAGTCGGGACACTCCTTCTCACATACACTCTCCTCTTCCTCGTCCGCTGGTAATGATAACTTTCGTATATTGTCCAGTCGGTACACCTTCTCCACCTTCGCCTTTCTTGGTGCATTTGGTGTAACGAGCGCCTTTGGTGTTGAGCATGGAGAAGAGAATTTTGTGTTTGGTGTTGTTGGAGGGCTTGTCATGTTGACTGTGAATAATGACTTTGAAATGTTTTCTAATTCTTAAGTATACACAAGCAGCCAATCAGAATGAACATCCAATGAATGAAGAGAATGAAAGTATATAAGCAAAGTGACATCCGTATCATTTCACTCTGTCTTTGAGACGCATAAGTGAACTGTTGTCTAGCGAATTCTGTATTTGAGGCGTACAAGTGAACTGCTCTTTAGTGAATTCCAAATTTGAGTGAAGTCTCTATCTTGTTGAAGTATCAAGCTTAAACATAATTTCGTTCAAATGGTAAGTTGAAAATTTCCTCTCTCATCTCCCTCAAACGTGTGGCTAATAGCATCTTCCTCAATTTCAGGCATCAACTTCATCACCAACACCCTCCCTTCTCGAGGAAAGTTTAGAGTTGTTGAGTCAAGGTAGGTTGTAACAATACCCTGAGACTTGAACAGAGATGAAAGAATGATTTCTCTTTCAGGTGATACCAGTTCCATCTCGTGCGAGTCCATATCAACATTGTCGCGGGAATGCGACGATCGGCAATGTGCTGACTGTGGACACATCTTCACGAGGAAGCGTGATCTCATCCGACACATCAAGCGAGGTGTTTGTAGACCTAAGCCGGCATCAATCTCCGAAGGTAGGGATGATTCTGTTAACGATGTCTCCTTTTCTTGCGATTTATGCATTCAGTCTTTCGAGACACGTTTTGAACTATCTTCGCACAGACTTCAACATACACACACGAACGATACCTACACCAACGGTGCCTCCTCTATCCGACTCACTGAGGTGTCCATAAATAATTTAGTGAGGAACTACCAGATGGACTCCTCAGAAACCATTGCTAACTTTGAGGAATGGTTTCATCAAAATTCATCATTGATAGAAGCGCTCTTCAACAATTTAGACAATTTTAGAATGAAGGCGCTCATCTATCTTAAAATAAAATATGTAAAAATCGACCACCATACTGGACAAATAATAGAGAGGTTGGAGTTTCACATACCCTCCTCTCCTGCAACCGAAGTTGTAGACTGTGAGTCTTGGATAAATTTTCATATCCAAGGGTTAAAATTAAATATAGATAAATTTAACGAGCGTGATAGTGGACTCGTTTTTGATGGTATTGAGACCGCCATGATTAAAATCAGTTTATTAGGAAATCATAGTGGTCGAGGCTCCTTTAAACTTCCGAAAAATTTAAGAAATAAAGCAGCAGTCATTTCTGTAGATTGCGAATCGCAATGTTTTAAGTATGCCGTCCTCTCCATTCTCCACTATAATGATGTGCAGAATAGCCGATACCGCAAGAGTAAGTATCAACAGTGGGAGAATGAATTAAACTTCGATGACTGTAATAGTGACGATATGAAAATTAAAGATATAGAAAAATTTGAAAAATTGAACAACATCAAAATAGTTCTCCATGTTTGGGAAAAAGGATTGAAGGGTGTGCGCTACAACTCGCGTTCGAGTTGTTATGAACGTACAGTAAACCTGTTATTAGTAAAACAGGATGATAGTGAGGAATGGCACTACTGCGGTATTCCCAAAATCTCTCGCTTATACCACCACTTAGAAAACTCTAGTAGAGAGTTATATTACTGCGACAGATGTATTCGCCACTTTAGGAGGAAAACTAAATTTGAAACTCATTACGAATGGTGTAAGCGAGGTAAACTACAAATGGAGCGCATGCCCAAAGATAAGGAGTTTTCATATAGAGAGAATGGTGATGAACTAAGTCCTCTTCGTGTCATCTATGCTGACATCGAATGCTATATCGATGATAACATCCATCGACCAGCAGCCATTTCCTGCTATGAAGTATGGCATGATCACTTTAGGAGTAGGCAAAATAAAATGCGCGTCTGGCAAGGTGAGGATTGTATTTACCAATTCCTACAATTCCTCGAACAGGCTGTAAAATTTCAACAAAAGTATGATGGTGAACTCTATCGCAGATCATTGCATATGACAGCAGATGATCAAGCAAAATTTGATAGTTGAAACGTTTGCCCCAAATGTAGGAAAACATTTGACGATGATAAGATTAAGAAAGTGCGCGACCATGATCACATCACTGGTAAATTTAGAAACGCACTCTGTTCAAAATGTAATTTTTCGCTGAGGATGAAGCGGCGTACATTACCCGTCATTTTCCATAATTTCAAGGGCTACGACAGCCATATGATAATAAAAGGAGGTTTAGGTCAAATGAAAGAGTGGAAGCTTGATGTAATAGCACAAACGAGAGAGAAGTTTATGGCCATGACAGCAAAAGTGCCTGTCGATAAAACTAAAGAAAATAAGACGGTCTATTTTGATATAAAATTTTTAGATTCCTACTAATTTATGACTGCATCACTGGCCTGTCTCGTGCAAAATCTAAAGTCTCTTCCACTAACACAAAATCTTAAGAAACAATATCCAAATCTAACCGATGAAGTCATCACACGGAAAGGAGTCTTTCCATATGCATATTTTGATGCAATTAGTAAACTCGGCGAGACTTCTCTTCCGCCCATAGATAAATTTAAAAATGATTTGACCGGCGCACAATGTAAGACCGAAGATTATGATCATGCACAAGATGCATGGATAAAATTTGACTGCCATACATTTGGTGAATATATGATTGCCTACCTTAAGTTAGATGTATTTTTGCTGGCTGATGTATTTCAGGAGTTTCGACGAGTGGCATTAGAAGAAGACAAGTTAGATCCCGTCCACTTTGTCAGTCTGCCAGCCATGTCATTTAAGTCTGCTTTTAAAATGACTGGTGAGACCATTCATCTCTTACAAGATCCAGAGATGTATAATTTATTTGAGCGAGGAATTCGCGGTGGTCTCACATTTGTAAATAAACATAGGTTAAAATCTGAAACAGTAGGTAATGATCATACCCATCTTAAGTATTATGATCAAAATAATTTGTATGGTAGTTCATTATCCAAACCGCTACCTCACTCTGAGTTTAGCTGGTTAGATGATAGTGAAATTCAACATTTCTCCAACCCTTCCAACATACTAGCAATTCCAGATGAAGGTGATTGGGGATATTATTTTGAGATAGATCTAATCTATCCAAATAATATTAAACATAAAACCGTAGATTTTCCACTCGCACCCGAATCAGGTGAGGTGAGTAAAGATATGTTTTCCGACTTTATGAAACAATTTCATAAAGATTTAGAATCATGTGGACAACCCAAGTATAAGCCTTGCCGCAAACTTTTGCTCACTCAATATGATAAGGAAAACTATCTAGTCCACTTTAGCATCTTAAAATTTTATTTAGAAATGGGCATGATTTTAAAAAGAGTTCACCGCATTATTAAATTTAGACAGAAAGCCTTCCTCAAACCCTACATAGATAGTAACAGCCAGAAACGTGCACTAGCCCAAAATAATTTTGAAAAAGATTTTTATAAATATAAGAACAACAGTCTATTTGGTAAGACGATGGAGGATGTTAGAAAGCGCGTAAACTACAAACTAGTTAATGATGATCAAAAGTATCACAAATTGACCTCATCACCTCTATTCATCGATAGAGACATAATCGATGAGGATCTTGTAGGTATTAAAATGATAAAATCTGAAGTTGAGTTGTGCAAACCCATCTATATTGGTCAAGCTGTTCTAGATTACTCCAAGCTTGAAATGTATCAACTCTTCTATAAAATACTAAAACCGTGTCCTCTCGTAAAAGAGGTTCGTTTGTTGGGTGTTGACACAGATAGTTTCTTTTTAGGTATTACCACTCAAAAAGATTTAAATTTTAATGAAGTAGGAAAATCTTTAGAAAGATATTTTGATACATCAAATTATCCTGCTGATCATCCACTATACTCCATCAAAAATAAGGCAAAACTTGGCTGCTTTAAGGATGAGACAGCAGGGAAGGAGATAGCTGAAATGATTCTCCTCCACCCTAAAATGTATTCTATGAAATTAAAGGATAGTGATGATAGCATTAAGCGCGCTAAAGGCATATCAAGATCATTGGTCTCTAACATGAAACATAAAAATTTCAGGAAAGCCTATAGAAATAAAAATATAACGTTTGTCAATATGACAATCTTAAAATCTAAGTCGCATGAGATCAAAACTCATACTTTTAGGAAACGGGCGCTTTCAGCATGGGAGGATAAGAGGTGCTGGCTAGAACACAACATATCTCTTCCACATGGACATCCTGACACAAACATACCACCACCCAAAAGAATTAAACCCACACTACCACATTCAGGAGACGTCTTAGCATAATCATCCTTAACTTAGTATTTTGATGTTGATTTCTGTAGATAAACATTGTTGTTTTATGTATCGCATGAGATTGTTTTTTTCCTTGTGAATATGTGTCCACATCTGTACATTCCCCATGTGATGACTTTTCCACTGAAAGACATTTTTCCTATCCCTGTATATTTCCACCCTTCACGAAGTAAAAAGACTTTTTGTATATAGCAATGTTTATTGAAGTACACTCATGTATATATTTTCAGTGGATGTTGTATAAAGTCTATTGCTTCACATTCATGTACATATTTCAATAAATGTTGTATAAAGACTTCACTTTGTTTTCCGAAACACTAACGTTATGAGGGATTTAGTATCTTTCACGTGGATGCACTCTTGTAAACCACTGGTAATTTTGATAGCAATAGAGGGTATAGTTTGTTTGACGACGGGATGATAGAAAATAGATTCAAACATCTTCTCGACTATTCCATATGAAGCGTCTTTATCATGAATGAAATCGCGTAAAATGTATTCTTTTTTCTCACCAACAGAAATAGGTAGAATCAAATCACTTTGAATGTAAAGGTGCTGTTCATGTTTATCAAGTGTCATTGGTGTTTCTATACCAATCGTATGCGCAGCAGCAAACACTGTTTGTAGCATTGAAAAACCAAAGAGTTTTTTCAAATTTTTACTCAATTGACATTGAATGTCATCACCCAGTCTCAGAACAACGCGTTGATTTTCAATTGAAAACGAAATGTGGTGTGTCTTTACATCATATTTACTTTTCATCACATGCTTCAACTTCTGTTGTATATAAGGATTTACTACATGAATGAAGCTTTCAACTGTATGATATAGACGCGGCATTATATTGATAGCAACTTTAGATTCTTCATAAGACTGGTAAATTTTCTTGATGCGATCGCCATAGATGTCCACCCACCATTCATCATTAACTGAATCAGCTTTAGTGTGATATTCATGAGAAGCATACACCACACCGCTTCCAATAATAGGTGTATAATGTCTTACAAAATGACGCAAGGTTGGAGAGAAATAAACTGTAAGTTTGTCATTATATTTCTGAATAACCAACTTATTTTTGTCCGCCATAATTTTCTCTCCATACTTCTTACCCACAGTCTCATTCCATCGTTTTACTAACTCAATAAGTGATAAAGGTTGAACACCACGCTTTTTCAAAATGATGCGTTCTTCGCATTCTACAACATCTTCATCAAATATTTTAAATCTATAATGAAATTTGTTGATTCGATTTGAATAAACTTTTTTAACATTTGCAGTAGCAATTGACGTTAGATGTAGTCCATGACCAAAACCAAGATGTGGATAGAATTCACTATCCAACCTCAGCGTAAGACCTTTAGTAAAAGAATGAAAGCGGAGGAACTGTCTCCCACTCCAATGATAGATAGTAAACTCATAAGCTTTCTGATTTTTATTCTTCATGATGGAAGTATTACCACTGTTGAATGCCTTAATAATTTTCTCATTCCCAAATGGCTCATAAGAATCTGATTTTATCTGAATCCATTCATAGTTCCACTTTCCATCTGATGTTAAATTGTATGGGAACTGAAATGCATTATTCATCATTATTCCATCATGGGTGCGAGGAGTCAATATCATTTCTTCCAAATCATTCACATTCTGAATATTGCTATCATAGCAAATACTAGAAACGCCAACCTCCCATTCACCTTCTAAATGCAGTGGCCGATTTAATTCTACTCGATAGTCTGATGGTTTATTTTTGGGAAATTTATTCATAGAAGCATTACTGGGCAAGTAGATTAGAAACGAGTCCTTATTTTCACTTTCCATATTATTCACATTGGAAAAATATATTAGCATACGTTTGCATTAACTCTTCATTCGGAAATGGAGTGTGATACTTGTCACAGCATCTTTATGAAAAGGAATCAACGCACCAGCATCGTCATAAATGGCAATATCAATTTGTGGGATGTAGTTTGATTTCAGCTTTGTATAATGCACTTTCTTGAAAGTATGCTCAGATAAAATACTGCAGCTTTTTGGCTGGTATGGTATCATTGCTAGCAATGGAGCTTCAACATCTCCCACACGTACATCTTCACCAATATTGGAATATATCTGAAAATAGTTAATACGACGCGATAGCGACATGTCTGCGCTAGCTTTGGTTACAGTACCACTTTTAAAGATATTTTGATCAAAACCCAAAATGTCCATTAGAGTTTTATCCATAATTAGTTCAATACCTTTTCCACTTATAGTGAGAGACAAAGTACCTTCTTTTTCAGAAAATGAAATATGTTGGTCATTAATCACTTCATTTAAATAATCTACAACCAATTTAACCGAAGTAATAATGCGAGGCATCAACACTCTTGTTTCATGTAAGATACCACCTAAAGGCTCTACACACTTTCTGTATAAAGATACGGTCCATTCTGTATCAAATTGATTTGACCTTTCACATGGTAAATGTTGCATATCAGATTTTCCATGAACAGCTGCAGAACGATGTCGTAAGAACTGATGAAAATCTTTTGAACAAACTAATACTAGATCATCATCATTTAATTTGCTTATTGCAATATGATTAGATGATTTAATATAAGTCAATGTTGCCACTTGTTTGCCATCAACTCGAAGGAGATAATTAAATTTCTTCAATAATGTTTCAGGAGTCATGTTTGTCTTGCTTGGCTTAATCACAATCTTCTTCACCAACGTCTTCTCATTTCTTGGAATAAGATCTACATAATAAGCTTCCTCTCGATATATTAACTGTTTATGACCACTTATGTGGTAATTAACGTTAAAATTATCATAGCTTGTTAAGGCGCTAGCGAGGTAACCTAAATCATTTCTTAAACTTGGACTTAAACCAACAATCCAATCTTTCTCAACTACATGATGTACATAATTATAATCATCATTGTGCGGAGTAAATTGGACAATATGTTTACTCGCTTTATACAAGAAATCATATATAAACTTTTTACATGATAAGAGATCTTTCTTTGGCCACTGTGGAATGTATACTCGGCACCCCTTTTCACATTGATAAGCAGCTGTACGCCTCATATTAATAGTCATCACCTCATGATCAAAAGTATAGACACAGTTGCTATAAACAAGTTGAGTGACACCCACTTCCCAATTTCCATTTAGCTGTTGTGCATGATCAATGGGAGTAGAAAAGAGTGCGGCTCGATTACTAGTAAATCTCTTTGTAGCCGCATTGCTAAGCAAAATATGATAAAACGACATTTTTATATTGCTAATCTGCAACTTTGCATAACATCATGAAGACTTGGATTTTGGACTCTCTACAATATATCAGAGTTGATCGTGATGGAAACGTACATTTCAAAAATTCTCATGGTCATACATCAAGAGGAATTACATTAACATGGCGACAATTTGTCAACCTCAATGATATCATGAGGGATTTGGAATATTTTGAAACATTAAGATTCATCTCCTTGGGTGATCAAGTTTGGCTTCAACATTACAGAAATGAAATTCAAATCTACCATTCTCATTCCGCAAACTGTTTCTCATTTCGCAAATACAATTGGGAGAAGTATAGAAGATACATACATCGCTCCATCATGACATTTATTCGTCGTGAGTTCATCGCCCTACTATGCAAATCTTAATCAGACATGACTACCACACATCATGAGTTGGAAATTAGATTCCCTACAACGTATTGAAACGGATCATGATCGAAACGTCTATTTCAAAGATTCAACTGGAAATGTGAGAAGAGAGTTTGCTTTATCTTATCGTCATTTTCAATCTCTACATCATATCATGAAGGACTTGAAATACTTCTATATGAAAAGACATTCACGTATTGGAAATCGCATCTGGCTGCGCGTCAACAATCGGCGAATTCAACTCTATCATTCCCAACTTCATACTAACTTCACATTTCATCAAGGTAGTTGGGAAAAGTATAAAAGGAAGGTACATCGCTCAATTTACTCATTCTTTCATCATGAAGCGCCATCGCTACACCATCGTCAACATTCTCCGTCGCTTCAGACTCTACACCAAAATCGATCTCACAACATTACACCAACAGCTTCCAAACAGCAAGTATTACCCGGGCCGTCCTCAAATGTTAGTGGTGAAGATGAACAATTCACGGAATCTTCAACTCTTCCCAAATGGGACTGTACAGATTCTCGGCGCCCTTTCTCATTCATCGGCGCAGTCAATGCGCTTAGAGCTACAAAGACTACTACGTCGGATATGGAAGAGGGAGAGGTGTGTGATGTCGAATCTGACTGTGGACAATATGGTGATCTCTACTCAATTGAGTGACAGTCTATCATTTTTGAAGATTCGTACCAGCAGTTACAGTTTGTGTTATGAACCCGAACTTTTTCCTGCAGCTCTCATTAGTTGTTGGTTACCTGTGCATGTGGCAATCTTTCATAATAGTAAAGTGATCATTACTGGACTAAAATCTCATGTACAAGCAAATATGATCCTAGACTATCTCATTGAGTATGTACGTACCCAGCGGATTGTAAAATAAAAAACAATTTTTCCAACATGATGTTTTTATTTCAAATCATGATAGAAATTACAAATCATTTTTTCATTAGAGGATGGAGTACATGAAAAGTTTTGAATAACAGATGCAAATCGAGATACATGTAAACGTCTTAAGACGAAGTACAGTACAAAAGCACCACACGTTGATGAAAGTGGATGTTGTAGTATGCGTTCATTTCGCTGATATTGACGCGTATGTTTTCTCAACCACTGCTGTGTTGGTATATTTGGAGGTTGAGCAAGAGAGTCAAATAGTTCACCACGTCGGTCTTCTCCAATAAAGATCGCTTTCCAATGCTCACCGCCTAAATTCTGTGAATGAGTGTTTAGCACAATAAAGATGGGATAGTGATTTACTGCAGGTGGTAAGGTATCGAGTGAATAGACATTATCGAAAGCTTTCAACGTCGCTTCGTCTGCATTACGCTGCACTTTAGTCTTAATATCGTCAGCAGTCAACCAACTCATTAACGATTATACTGAAGAATGACGTCACGATACTTTGTAATTTCAATATTTGAATCGAAGACTGCATAAATTAATACATTGATCGTCTCAGGTAGTGTTCTTTTGAACGTCAAATCCAAACGAATATTATGAGGCACGTTCGCTTGACGATAGGGTGCACTAATATCGCTGTCAGCAGTCAAATCAAATGCATAAATAGTATATCCACTCTTAAACTCTTTCATAGTCAGTCCGTTGGTGTCATCCGTATTGTAAAAGCCAAAGACATCCATAAAATCAACATAACTGCGCATAAATTGATCCGAAGCAAAATCTGGTTTGTAGGGTGGACCAGGATGACTCACACCATTTACACGTAATGCAATTTCACTTAACTGATTGTGTTTAAAATTGAAAGGATTCTTCTTTATATTACCATTAAATGCATCATTTTCAACCATTGCCACCATGAGGAGCTTCGGTGCTTCCGATGGAAAGAGGCCATCTTTCATGAAACTCTTTTGATCTTTCGGAATTGTAAAGGTGAGAAGCTTTGTATGCTGAACGGGGTAAATGGCATTTTGGCGGTTAAGGCCTTCAGCATGCCCTCTAATGACACTTGGATTCGGTACTACTCGACGAATGTAAAGTGCAATATCTTCCACATGAATTCTAAAATTGTCAACTTTAGCAAATGCATTCAGCGCAAATTCAGGCTTATTCAATGTCAGCTTGAGTCGCATGCTGGTATTACACAGTAAAAACTTTGACTGTCTAAAGAAGTCTAAATTCAGCGGACCATATAGCTGACATACTCTACTATCTTTAATCATAGCAGATCGCTTTACAAAGCCACTGTTTGTTTCAACATCAAATTTTCCTGCTTCATCTCTGTACCATCCCATGGCTTCCATATGACTTTTTTGTGCTGCTGGATGAAACTGTGATACATGATTGAAATATGATTTATAGGGATAATCGCTTTGACCACCTTCCACCTGCTGCTCTCCAATCGTTAGAGAAACATCACGAAGTAATGTAGTCAATGGTAAATTGTTCAGTCCAACTTTATGTGCATCGTCAATAGCAGTTCCATCTGCTTGCTGAATTCTAAACCTCAAATCAAGCATCGCATAACTCAAATCTATGTAGTCATCACTACCACCAGGAATAACAAATTCAATGGGGCCAGCATTCTCAGCTGTTCGAGGATGATAATCTACAATACTTGAACTAAGAATATCTGTCTGTATGGCTTGTTGATCGAACAAACAAAAACCGGAAGTTTTACACTCCATGATTAGAAGTTATAGCAGCGTCGTCGTTTAGCGCCTGATGAATGATTAGAGCCTCTGCGACGTTTGCGTGAATGCCTTTTGACTGAAGATCGCACCTTACCAGCTCCGCGATGTTTCCTCCTTCCTTTTTTCATTCGTTTAGGTGATTTCTTTCCTTGAGTAACACCAGCAATGGTCTGCTTCAATGTTTTTAAACCGCGTTCCTTCCCACGATTCAACAAACTGCTCTTAAAACTTCTACCTCTGGAAAGATCACTAGCAACATCACCAGCAAAGCCAACGGCATTACTTAAAACATTTCGTTTTAAAGATCTACCGACATTGGATATGAGAGGTGCTACAACAGATTTCAGTGCACCAAGTATGCTACCTCCACGTTGGCGGCGAGCACCGATGTAAATTTGTCCTCCGCCACTTACATAGGAGGGTCGTGAATAAAATGAGGCAGTTGGATTCATAGCTCAAACCCTAAACATTGTTAGTTACAACTTTGCATGAATCACTGTCGATCACTTAGATGAAAGATGTCGGCACGACGCATCCAAGAGTTCATACTTGAAGGATAACCAGTCCATTTAACAAGACACCATTCTTCACCTTGCCGTTTTTTACATCGAATGATTTTCTCTACCAAATATGTTTCACTTTCAGTGACTACCTCAATCTCATCGCGGTAAAAGCTACCCTCAATTTCTTCATTATCGTAATCTTTCAACTTGTAGGTGGTCGGAGAGTCTTTTTGATTAATCCTTGATACTGTAAATACCTCCTCTGTCCAATTCGGGAGGTACCCTTTAGCAAAAACACTTTTCACTTTTGAGATACGAACTTTATCGCCAATTTTCACATCACTTTTCACATGAGTGCGTTTACGTTGGAATGATTCGCGCACTTTATCTACATTGTCAGCATTTACATCTACTGGTCTGAGTCCAATAGAACGATGGATAGAGTGATTGTAGGCATGGAGTGTATCTTGTAGAACCTTTGTCCAATTTTGTGTCAAGTTGGCAGTAAAATGTCGCCACAAGCGATTTTTTAATGTGCGATTAAAACGTTCAACGAGTGCAGCTTTATAAGCGCTCTTTACACTAAACAACTCAATGTCATGCCTCTCAAATAATCTTGTCACATGCTGATTTTCAAACTCTTTTCCTTGATCACTCTGAATTCTTTTTGGAATGCGACCTTCTCGAAAAATTGTTTGGAATGCTTTTGCTACTCCTTTCCCTTCTTTAGTTTTTAAAGGTTGAGCCCACGCATAACGCGAGAAAATATCAATGACGGTTAAAATAAAATTATTGCCCGAGTTATGTTTTGAAATGGAGGCAACATCACACAAATCTGCTTGCCACTGTTCATCGATGTCATGAACAATATAATGGCGGGTGCGGTACTTCTTTTTCGCTTGTTTGTGGAGTGTATAGGTAGCCTGACCCTTTAACCATCGTTTCACTTGTGATTGTGGAAGACCACTCGCTTTTGATAATTTCTTGATAGATGCAAATCCTGCCGGATGTTTTACATCATAATAGATTGACTTCAAACGTTCAGTCGATGACGGCTGACTCTTTTTCCTCCTTCTCATCTTTTTGTTTTCTTGCCTTTCTACATTTACAACAACTGCAGCATTTAGCTTTAGCGGTTTTGCGATCGTGTTCACATTGCTTAGGGGTTTCATTATGAGAGCTTGCGCAGCAAGTGCAAGTGACAACGACATTCACCTCTGGCGGCTCATTACATGGCAAGCAACACATCTGCTTCATATTAATAGTCTGAGAACATGTATTTCCTAGGAGGAGCTGTTTTACGTTTTCCTTTTACCAGTTTTAGTGGCGATGTAGATCTACGTCGAGTTCTTCCTCTTGTTTGCTTAGTGAGTGTGGGAGGGGATGTAGCAGGTGACGTCTTAAACCAATTTGTTGGCATTTTCATCGTCTGAGGCATTGGAGTAGTAGCCACTGTTGAATCAAGTTCTTTCAATGTCTCATTATTTAAAGCAAATTTTGGCACATTATGCTTTTTCAATAGTTTAAGAAAGTATGACCAACCAGGTGGAACATAGCCCTGACGGCGCTTTCTACGTGTCGCATACTGAATCAAGTCTTCATAACGTGAAGCATCAATCACTTTATTTTCATCTGTAATGATTTCTCCTCTATCATTTACATTGAGATGGGGCTCAATACTATTGAAAAGAGATATGGCATGTGCGCGAGATGCTAAAGGTGTAGCAGTCGATACAGAGTCACGCATCTTATTCTTCAAGTTTTTCAATTGCTCAACAGTTTCCGATTGTAATAATACAGCACGATGTGGATCTTTGATGTGAACATTTTGCTGATAATCTATTTCTTTCCTATACATTTGATTTGCAAGAGGTTGCTATACTTGCTGCATGGCAGTCAATTGTACATATTCATCCTGAGGAATAACAATCATGCGAGAATAAGAACTCATAGTTTGTAGATAATCATGGGAGTTTTCAAAATATCACTTCGAAATCTAAATTCTTCCGGACACTCTTGCGTAAAGTCAATGAATAAGTAACCGTATGGTTTTTCAGTAGCTGCTTGAAAAATTTCAATTAAGGCTTTTGATCCTCTGGGTGCAACTTGTCGCGCTAAAATTTCAAATTGACTTTTATCTCGCGGATTCTTGAAAATAGCATAATAGTGTGTATTCAGGTTTCGTGTACGAGCTTCTTTTCCATCAGGAAACAAATTTTGTGTAATATAGATGATAAAACACCTTTTATGGTGTGCTGCGCGAGTGAACATATCTGTAACATCTTTTGAATTCTTACTTTCTTTTAATAAATCATCCAATACAACAACATCATTAGACTGAAGTTTATCCACTGGAATAATTCCTTCATGTCGAATAAAGTTGCGACTTTGCAATTCCTGAAACAGCGACGGTTGATAAATACCATAACACCAAATCACTCGATTGATAGGTTCCTTAAACAACTCCCTTCTTTTATCCAATAAATTCAGCGTGAAAACACTTTTACCTGCATGAGATGGACCTGATACAGTCAGAACTTTATCACATTGAAGTCTGAAATCCATTTTATTACTTTGAGACTCAACATTTGCATAATTAACGCTTAGAGCCAAAGATATTTCCCAATAGGTTGCCCACGGCAGGAGCTATCATTGGAAGTATTGCTGAAAGGAAACCGCCCTTTTGTGTTAGAGTTTTCCTCTTTCTTTGAAGGGCGACTTTAGGATTGGAGATGAAACGCAATTTCGTAGCATATCGCTTAAGTAACTTTCGTTGTTTTGGCGCTAATTTCTTCGTCCTCAACTTCCTCACATGAGAAATAATTTCACAAATGAATTTATCGTTAGCATGTCGTATAGCATTGTATCGCTGATTTGCTTTCATTCGTCGGAGAGCTTGAATGGCTGAAGAAAACTTTTGACTTTTACGTTTCGTCATTTTACGTTTCGCCATTTTCCGTGTTAGTCTTTGCTAAAACCTATCTTTACCACATTTGCATAGGTACTAACTATTGCGACATAAGTGACACTCGAAATGAGCAATATCACAGTGGTTACATTGGCAAAGTTGAATGCAATTACGTATGAAACAGCGTTGACAAAAAGCATGCTTACATCTCTTGAAGATGCGCTTTTCATTTCCATCCTTTCGCTTACATACATCGCAACACATAGTTTCACCGTTACTGATGTCTATAGCAAGTCTTTTTGAAGATATGAATTTGCTAGCCTTTTCTAAATAATAGACGCATGTACAGAAGGAATATACTTCGAGAGTGAGCAGACATAGCTCGAAAACCAGTTGTGCTACAATCAAGTACCACTGCATTTTCAATTTTTCTTTATGGAAAGTTGAATGTGAATATCTGAAATCGCTTCAATCACTAGACTGCTACCATGATGGTTAAATGCGTTAAGACGTTCAGCAATTTTTATCATATGTCTTTTAAAAAATTCTTGGGGGTGATCTACCACTTCCATTGAATAAGAAGCAAAATGGAAAGAGCGACTTTCCACCTCTTCCTTTCCAAAATGACTAAACTTAATTTTCGCAACTAATCGCGCCATGATAATGCTATCAGAGAATGTATTCATTAACTCTAGAAATAGAGTGCTAGCATCATCAACCACTGCTTCGATGTCGGTCTCATCTTTATGAAATTTTATCACATAATCTTGAACAGCTCCTTTTAAACTTTGCCTATGAAAACGTAATGTTCCGCAGTCGTTTGAGAAAGACATGATCGCCCTTTATCTAACCCATCCATTGCATGAAAACAACAACTCTTCTCATAGTAACATTTATTGAATAACGGTAACAAGCATGCATTATAAATCAATGGTTTGAAAGAGATAAAATAGATACAGCTGGTAACTATCATACAGCGAGCAATGATAACCATACAGGACTTTGGCAGTGTTGAGGTAAGGAGGAAAGAAGCATTGGTTATGAACGTAGCTACTACAACGAACAGACAAAATAGGAACACACAAATCCTTAAAACGTTTCGTGACTTCATGATAATGTTGATTCACTCTAGTATCCCAAGGTGGGAGCAAAATATCATCAATGATTAGATTGGGAAATACTTTCCTCTCCTTACCAGGATTATTACAAAAGATGCGTATAACATTGAAAGCAGCTAACCATCGTTTAAAGTCAATAAGAAGAGCACTCTCACAAGAAAAGCCATAGTCTTGCAAATATTTCAGATTAAGTCCATGAATGTGTTTTCTCGCCCATTGATCAACATTGGGATCGCAGTTGGCATGTTGATGATAGACACTAACAATCTGATATGTCCAATTGTTCATAGCAATAGCACTGAGCTCCTGTACAGGTTCACCCTCACAATCCATAAAAATGATGATAGAAGCCTAAAACGGAAATTACACATCTAAGGAAGCGTTCTATAACATATTACAAAATGAAGAATTACATCGATGCTTTTCACGACAAAATACACAAATGATATGATGGCAACGAAGAAGTAAAATGTATCTAATAAGACCACGTCTACGACACTCAAAGCACATAAGCGAATTGTCATAGGGTAGAGTTAGGAAAGGGCTAGTAATTCTCCTTCTTTGATTTGCGTTTTGATGTAGCATTCTTCTCCGACTTGCGCTTCGTACCACTGCTGTTAAGGATTTGATCAATTATGTCGTCCACGTTGGGTGGTTTTGGAATATATAGGATGGATTCCATATGCATGGAGAGAGAGACTATTTTATTATCCTTGTGTCGACCATAATATAGCCCATTCACTTTGAAAAGGATATCCCAAGTACCTTCTCCGAGCTCATCACATCTGATGGCTATTGATTGATCTCCCTCCTTCTTATAGTAAGTACACCAATGTGATACCGGTAGGCAAATGTGATTACCATCCCAAATCTTTCTATAGGGAGTATCCTTGTCATCTCTAGCCTTCCACTCTTGAGCAAGAGGAGTAGGAATGTCCATATTTAATGTCACATACTCCTCAATAATATCAAGTTGGTGGCGAATGTACGGACTCACGGGGATCAGTATGTAGTCCCCATACTGATTGCGCATTATCTTGACATCCGTGGAAGGGAGCATTCCCGTTTGGAGTACTACGCTATGATCGTCATAACGCAAGACTTGTTTAAATTTACGCTGTAGCGGTGTAGGATTATGTACCTTGGTTGTTTCTTCCACTGGCCTCAGTTGTAGATGATCTGACCGTAGCGAACCTTGTAACGTTTGACCGCCATTTTGTCCTACTAGTGCAGCAGATGGAGTAGATGCCTGAAAATGAAAAAAGATTGTATTAAGTTTACGTTCAGGGGAGGAGAGGGAGGAAAGTAGCGACTTACCATTTTAGTTGGATAATAGAACAGGGAACTAGAGAGAGAAAATGTGCGTCCGTCACTCGTATGATTCAACGATGGAATGATTCTCACTGTGGAAGGCTCGCTATTTATACAGAAATGCTTGATTCTCATTGGATGATGATCCTCATTGGACAATAACATCAAGCTGATTCCAAATCTGAAATCCGTTTTCCAATCCGATGCTTCGTTTTGAAGCTAGAGTCCAAAACGTCCCAAATTCTAACTCTGTCGTTTTTCGCCAATGTCCCAAAATCTTAAATGGCGTCTCACATCTAAACGAAGACAGATAGGAACAAGCCGATTCTTTCACTGAATTTGTCTCACTCTTAGCTTTCAAACGAGCTATCGCACGACAAAATCCGTCCACTGGAAGCCAAAATCGAAGCAAGCTGTCCAGAGGGGGGGGGACGTCAGTGAAATTTCAAAATTTGATGAAAAATGTTTTGGTGGCGGTCCCAGATCGAAATTCCACACTTTGGAAAATTTTCAAAATTTTACCCATACAAAGTCACTCTGACACTTAGGATTTTTTCAGGTGAGCGAGCTCCGACCTAAAATCTTGTAACCGCTCTAACTTTTGAACGAAGACAGATAGGAACAAGCCGATTCTTTCACTGAATTTGTCTCACTCTTAGCTTTCAAACGAGCTATGGCACGACAAAATCCGTCCACTAGAAGCCAAAATCGAAGCGAGCTGTCCAGAGGGGGGGGGGACGTCAGCGAAAATTTTTCTCTCCGATTGACTTGAAACTCACCCTACCGATGCAGAATTTCACGCTGAATCCGAATCTGGCCTCCGTTTTCTCATCCGATGCTTCGTTTGGGCGCTACACACCAAAAACGTCCCAAATTCTAACTCTGTTAAAATTTTGAAGAAAAATTTTTTGTCGCCGACTGCCTTGAAACTCACCCTACCGATGCAGAATTTTACGCTGAATCCGATTCTGGCAGCCATTTCACCATCCACGACAACCTAGACGGTCGCCCACGTCAACCTAGACGGTCGCCCACGTCAACCTGGACGGTCGCCCACGTCAACCAGGCGGTCGGACCAACTCACCCGAGTCTCACACTCTGTCGTTGCAGAGGGGGGGAGGGGGGGAGTCAGCGAACATGTTGTGAACGTGAATCAACCTGGCCGGCACACCACGACAGACCACAACCTCTGTCGTTCCATAGGGGGGGAGGGGGGGCGCCGGTCGAGTGTTTGTCACTTGCTTACTACTCACCTAAACTTATTGTTAAGAATATGCCAATTCCTTGTGTTACATTCTTAACTTTAGACCATCTCTTTCTTAATTTATCATAATGCTCTAATCTTAATAATATTTGAGATTCCTTATCTTTCATATAACGTACTCTATCCTTGTGTTTTTCTTTATTCAATTCAGTTATTTTTAATTGTGATAACGAAGGATATATTCTCGAAGTTTCTTCCACTTTTGTTTCATCCACTTTTGTTTCTTCCATTTTTAAAGAAATATTTTTAGTCACATAATTTTAGTTATCTCATATTTTAAAAACCTGAAAAATGGTTACAATTCATGAATTTGAGATTTTGAAAAATTTAAAAAATTGGGTATTTTTGAAAACGCCTAAATTTATGAATTTAGACGTTTTAAAAAGTGCAAAATTTGAGAATTGTTTTGCACTTTTTGGAACACCTAAATTGCTTAATTTAGGTCTTAAAACCTGAAATAATGACATAAATTGATAAATTTAGGCGTTTTTAAAGGTGCAAAAAAATGAGAAAATGGGGTGTCCTGGAACGGTCTTTTACCCATTACTACTATTCAACCAGGTGGGCTGAATAACATTGTCGGTATAGAGAATGCGGGGCAATTATACAGCAGCTGTTTTTGACATCATTCGTGTAATCATGGAATCATACGCACTTATGCAGAGACAAATGCAGAATCGCTGAGGATGCTTTATCATATCCACTATTCAACCAAGGAATTTGAATAGTGTTGCTGAAATAGGGCAACTTTCAGTTGATTCAGAGACACTTTGACAACTTTTGGAGTGAAATTTCAGATCGTTTGGAGTGCTTGAAAACATACAAGAAATTGATAGGGCATGTGATTCGAAAGCTATCATTTAATTTTTTCAATTTGTTGATGTGTAGTGTTTTTGATGTGTGCAACTGTGCATGCTTATAGCGGGCCTACATCAATACAAAATGTATGCGGAGTATAATTTGATTTAAGGCGAAGTTTTGCACATGTCCGTGTACAGTAGGCAACATTATATATAATTACTTGTCTTGCATGTAAACGTTTGCATATGAATAGATTGAAGTAAAATGTATCTGGGTCACCCTATATTCAGGTTTTCCTTGAATACCTTTTTCAAAACGGCACCCTACGCCGCTGCCGCACCGGGTACTGATCGTAAATAGTGAATATCTCAAACTGACACAACATTTGTTCGTTTGTTCAAGGACACTGGTTTTGAAACAACAATCGGTAAAAGACATCTTTGAGTAACAATTGGTGCCAATGGATACAAGGAAGGCCGCATAAAGTAGTAGACCACATCAGTAGACTTGACCAACGTTCAACAGCCCATAACCACAGAGATGGATTCGTCTGTCGCTGTAACCGATTATGATATCTCTGTGGCCTTAACCGATTTGCCGGCCACAACTATAAATCACCCTCAAAGTGCTTTCGCGCATCTGCTCATATTGTACTCCTAGCTTCTCGTTTCGTCCATGCACGTATCTCTCTCGTCTACGTGAACTCCGATGGCCTCCAATGAATAAACTCGTGGATCTTCGACTGGCAATAATCGTGTTTTGTTGTCTCCACAGATGCCTCTGCTTATCTTTGTAGCCTACCCGTTTCAAGCTGACAGCTTCACTTCCTAATCGCCCGTGCCTTCTCTCCTCATTTACTCTACACTCACCGCTTGCTCTACATCAGAGCATTGGTGGACGATCTTTTCCCACATCAGCCTTAAAAGCATGGAATCATCCATCTATCGTTTATTGATGTACTAACCTGCCGAACTTCAACGCCTGTTGAATGCAAGCTTTTGACTGTTAATCGTGATCTGCTTTTTTATGAAATCGTAACATGGCCCCAAAGTCCGTAAATGACATTGTGCCACGTCTTTTTCGAAAAGTGCTTTTCATAAATAATGAAACATGATACTGAGCAATATTGAAAAATGGGTTGATGATTGAATTTCATGGTAGAAATTTCTCAATAAACGCATTGGAAAATCATCTACAACCTCTGATATCAAATCAGCTAATCCCATAGATATGCCGATTGGTTCAATATCATCCACAGACGTTCATGCATTGTCCCACTGATTTCATGCAGCTTAATTTCAAATCAGCTTGTATCAAAAGCTAAGCATTCACCTCGACTTCAGTTCGCAGATTACACATCTTTTGATACCAGTTGATTCTGAACATTCATCTCCTGAAATAAGTGATGACACCCACAATGGGGTTTGTTGCTTGATTGATGCTGTCGAAATATCGAAAACTGTATTTCACTAATGGGACGCAGCAGCGACTTTTTCCTGGAGCGGGTCTGACTGTCTTACGAAAAATCGCAAAAAATCACTCCATGATTATATTACGCAATATCTTCCAAAAAAATTAGCTTGATTATCAAGCAGAGCAACACATGCATCAACGGCCATTGAAACATCGACTGTTATAAAAGTTCTGGATGCCGACGGTCTGTCACTTTTACATGGACCAGCAAATTATGCTAGGGTTGGAACCGGGCGCCAGCCGGGCCGGTTTTAGTAACGCCGGCCTGCCGGTCACTTTAATTGAGCACCGGCAACTTATACATGTAGTTCAAACCCTACTTTATCTATTAAGTAGTTTCCAGAATCCTATATTCTAGCTTGTATGAATTTTGGAGGCATTGTGTATTCCTCAGCCTATCTGAAAAAATTATTCCAGATCTTGAATAATTTCAATACATGGGACAATTTATAGAACACGTGGAGCTTAAGGATGCAATGAATAATGGACTTCAATGCAACCTGAGTGCCTGCTACTCGAACATTTGACATTGGATAAATACGACAAGTTAACGGCGCGATAAATTTTGATTGACGTTGTACACCTATACAAGTATATTGACCTTGTACTCACTGAAATGAAAAATTGATGACAGGCTCGTGGCAGTCAATGTGAACTCACTTGGAAGATGCCCTGGCTAGTCATGATGAAATATTTTTGAGTTGGAAAGAACTAGGAATTTTTGAGATATCAATTATTACTACATTTTAAGATGTACTAAATTTTTCGATTACCATCCGGCAATCATCTTCAGGTACAAAATACTAGGTTTAGTAGAAGTTCGAAATAAAAGGAATTTGAAAACGATATTTACAATGAGATGATGATAATTTGCAATGATATGAAATGATATGATAATTTGCAATGACATGACATGATAGGATATAGATAATATCTATCAGATATGAACAGGTTGTACTGGATTACATACCACTAGCAAAAATTGACCTGACAGGATTGATGAATTCTATGTTAGATGAGGTAGAGAAAAAGTTAGAATTTATCACTAAAAAAGGAAATCTCGACAACTGTCAAGTTCTGCTCTACTATTTTTTTGTGGCTTATGTTTATAAATAATGAATGCTTCAGGTAGTCTTAAATTTGAATTGTCATGATCGTGAGCCAAAATGTCAATATTGATGTCGGAATGTTGTACTTGACATTGACACGTTCGAATATGCTTAAATACCGAAGATGAAGGATTTGTGGTATGTTCTTAGAAGCGGACTTGAAGGGGTCATATGGTGCTGCTAATACAAAATTCATCACACTTGTTGCAGTGGATTTTGTAGATAATGTTTCTTTGGTTACATAATTTCATTTTGTAGTTGGCAAGAGAACATGACAGTGTTGTGCTTGTTTCATTTTGCTTCAATTGTTGACGAAGTGTTTTATTGCGTCTTGTTAGTTGCACATTAAGTCTATGCCGTTGAAAACCTATAGTCCGGCAGCCAAAAAGAATTTCTGCAGTGAACGAGGACGAAAGTGAGACTTTCACAGAATGATGTACACCACATGCCTACTACGAATCGGCACGTCTGCCGATTTCTAGTGAGTTTCTCTTCTTGTCAGACAGGATCAAAGAAAAACACATGTAAATCCAATGGGACGCAGATTGCAGTTTTGGCTAAAATGAACTTTTGTATGTTTTCTCTGATTAAACGAAAAGTACTGATCACAGAGTCATAATTTTTGGCATGGAATGTCTTCAGGTCATTTCCTTTCATTTTCATGCACCCCTGTATATAAAGCTAAACACATTTAGATTTGGTGAGCCTCTTATTGTCGGCAAACACAACCTTTTTTTAGCAACTTTATCCACATTGGACCACATTCTCACATACATTGTCGATCAGAAACATGATAATAGCACATGCACATCATAGGAAATGACCTGAGGATATTCCATGCCAAAAATTATGACTCTGGGCTCAGCGCGTTTCGTTTAATCAGAGAAAAAGTACAAAATTTCATTTCAGCCAATAACTGAAATCTGCGTCCCATTGGATTTAAGTGTGTTTTTCTTGTCTGACAAGAAGAGGAGCTCACTAGGACTCGGCGGACTTGCCGATTCGTAGTAGGCATGTGGTGTAAATCATTATGTGAAGGTCTCACCTTCGTCCTCGTTTCCTGCAGAAAGTCGTTCTGGCTGCCGGACTGCTACGTCAATGCGTTATTGTCAATGCTGAAAGATGGCAAAAAGTGAATTCGAGTAGAGAATGATAAATCTCAAGCTGAAGGAAACTTATTAAAAAAAGAAAATTGACAGCTAACCATGAATTTCATTGAAATTTACATACAATTATTAATTAGAGGTTCTACTGGATAATTGCATCATTTTTCATTTCGTTACAAAGAAACGTTAAGATGATCAAATTCTCTCGATATCCAGCTGTTTCACTTTAATGATCCATGCATAAGCATCACAATGTCCTGCTTCAAGAAACAAGCTGGCAAATGCCGCTGTAAACGTCTGAAGTGATTACCAATACATGTACTCGGGATTGATGACCAAAACACTAATCCGGAAGTTGATACAGTAGACGCCGCTTATTAAAAACACATCGGGACCGTCTTAGAGTGTTTGATTAACGTTTGAGAGACGTTTTGATTAAACGAATGTGACTTCAGATTGAATCTGTAGATGATGAGAGACAATGTAAATGAAATTCTGTTTTTGATAAAAGGTGTTTGTTTTATCTGTGGAGGTCTCCATGCATACTTTAATAGCAAAAATTCCGGACCAAGCCAGCTGTTTTCATTAACCGAGTGTCTTTATTATCCGTGTTTTTAATAAGCGGCGTCTACTGTATAGAATGTTTTTTTTATTTCTTGAGGAGCTTGCCCGTGATGGAGATTCCTTACTTTCGCTCCCTTACTTCTGCCATATACAGTATTATACATAGGAGTTTAGCAATTCAAGGAACGTTCCAATTCAATTTTCACGCACTAAACAGTTAAAAACCTGATTTCAACTACTGAACTAACTATTAAATCATTAAAAAATCAATCTCGGGATCCCGTGGGTAAAGTACCGGAAGTCCGGGCTCACAAAAACCTACGGGATCCCGGAATTCAGTGTGAGAGGATGTGGGATTGCGACTGAGGGCTTGACGCCGATCGCCGGCTAGACTAGTTAATGGCGGTATCGGTTTTCAATTGAAGCTGCGACCCTCAGTAATGGGTAAAAGACCGTTCCAGGACACCCCATTTTTTCAATTTTATTGCACCTTTAAAAACGCCTAAATTTATCAATTTATGTCATTATTTCAGGTTTTAAGACCTAAATTAATCAATTTAGGCGTTCCAGGACACCCCATTTTTTCATTTTTTTGCACCTTTAGAAACGCCTAAATTTATCAATTTATGTCATTATTTCAGGTTTTAAGACCTAAATTAATCAATTTAGGCGTTCCAAAAAGTGCAAAACAATTCTCAAATTTTGCACTTTTTAAAACGTCTAAATTCATAAATTTAGGCGTTTTTAAAAATACCCAATTTTTTAAATTTTTCAAAATCTCAAATTCATGAATTGTAACCATTTTTCAGGTTTTTAAAATATGAGATAACTAAAATTATGTGACTAAAAATATTTCTTTAAAAATGGAAGAAACAAAAGTGGATGAAACAAAAGTGGAAGAAACTTCGAGAATATATCCTTCGTTATCACAATTAAAAATAACTGAATTGAATAAAGAAAAACACAAGGATAGAGTACGTTATATGAAAGATAAGGAATCTCAATTATTATTAAGATTAGAGCATTATGATAAATTAAGAAAGAGATGGACCAAAGTTAAGAATGTAACACAAGGAATTGGCATATTCTTAACAATAAGTTTAAGTGCTTTAACAATTGTTATATCTTCTGGTGCTCTTACAATTCCAGTAGTTGCTACAGCTTTAACAGGTACGGGTGTTTTTGCAACTTCACTTGTTACAATGTTAGATAAATCTTTAATAACTAAGAAACGAAAATCATTAAAAAATAAACATTTACATATTAAAGAAGTCTATGATAAACTACATTACTACTTTCAAAGAGTATGTGATGATAATATTATTACGTTAGATGAGATTGAAAAATTTGATCAAATAGCTAATGAAGTAAATCAAATATCGTTTCAATTACAGACCGAAAAAGTTCATGACAAGAATAAACAGGATGGCAAAATTTCTAGTGATGGTGAAATTTCTAATGAAGAAAATGACAAAATTTTTTTAGAAGAGCTAAAAACTTTAAGCGAAAATTTAAGCAAAACTTTATTAAACAAAACTTTATTAGACAAAACTTAAAACGAGAAAACTTTAGACGAAAAGATGTCAGACAACAAAGCAATAAAAAAATAATTTGTTCAGTAAAATGTTTTTGCTGTATTCCAATGTTACCACAAAATTCAAATATTATATTTTAAAAATGGATAAAATTAAAGCTGTTAATCTAAAAAGAATTAAACAATTAGAAGAGTTAATAAAACAAAGAAATATTATGAAAGACAATCATCTTCAACATAGAATGATAAAAGCTGGTATTCAATCTGATATGTTTGAAAAAATGCAGCAAACCGAGCAAGTAAATACTGATTTTGAAAAAACTATGGAACCATTTAAAAAGCTTGAAAAAGAAAGTACAAATAATGATAAACAAATTAATATAACAGATCCAGAACACAAAACTATATTAGATGACTATGGACTACTAGAATCAAACATTAATAAGAAATTACCAAAATCTATGCAATTTGAACATTCTATTTCATTTATAGATGGAAAAACAATACCTAGATTTTATCTCGGACAAAAAGAAATATTTCCGCAACCTTTTCGAGGTTTAATTTTTTCACCAGATAAATATCCTTTTAGTTTAGATAGAAATTTTGTTGATCTTTTAAGAGGAGCAGATTTAAATAATTATGCTGTAGAAGATATCATAAAATATAAAGCTATGTTAGATAAAGTTAATGCAGTAAAATCTCTTAGCCGTTATAGAGAATTAGAAAATTTATTATCAACGGGAGTTAAAGTAGGAAAAGGTTTTCAACAAGAAACAACTGTATTCTTACCAGATGATCCACAAGAATTACTAAATAGATTAAATATTTTAATATCGGCAATAAAAGAAGGACATAATTCTAGTTTCAATGAAATTCATGCTATATTGAAAAGACTGTTAGAAAAGAAGATTCTAAATGAAGAGGATTATAAAAGTATAACGGGACATCTCTGACGTCTTTAAGGGCTTCGCCCGTAGCTGAAATATGTTGTTTCTAATTTTAATAAAAAATATTTACCTAAATTTTTTAGTTAAAAATGTGTTCAGCAGATTTAGACAAAATTAATAATCATTTAGAAAATCTAACAGAGATTTTGGGTTCATCAAAATTTAGTACGACGTTAAAAATTATAACAACTACTTCATCACACACTTGTAATTTAGAACCCATTCTACATTTGGAACAAAATAAAAATTATCAAATTGCATTGACTAGTTTCTCCACATTTAACACTATTCAAAATGTTATCAAAGATGTGAATGATCAATTTAGATATTCTACTGATAAAGGCAAAACGTGGAAAGTACTAACTTTTCTTCCTGGTTCTTACGAAGTTGAATCAATATCAAATGAAATTAAGAGACATTTAGGTATACCATTTAAAGATAAGAAACAATTACATTTTGCAGTTGAACCGGCAGTTAATAAATTTTCTCTTACTTTAGACGAAAATCATCAAGTTGATTTTAATCATGATAGATCATTGTCAAAGCTATTAGGATTTAATAAACAAACCTATAGTCAAGGTTATCATTTAGGTGAGAAGATTCCAAAAATAACTGAAATAAATTCAATTGTTGTACATTGTGACATTATTGAAGGAGGATATATAAATGGTAAATTGTCAAATTTAATATTCAGTTTTCCAGCTTTTACTGTACCCATTGGTTATAGATTAAATGTAATTCCACAAACATTAATATATTTTCCTATTACAAGAAAAACTATTAACAACATTGGCATTAGAATCACTGATGAAAAAGGACAAGAAATAAATTTTGGAGGTGAAGAGATTATGATAGATCTTTTGGTTCGAGAGGTATAAACTCCTCCCGTTTGAGAGGTATAAACTCCCACGCGAGGCTAGAGAAGTTTAATTTTCTTCTTCTTCTTATTCTTTTTCTTTTAAAACAAAAAATAAAAATAAATTTTTTTTACTAAAAAATGAGTGAATTTCCACCATTAAATAAAAAAAAACTTAAATTCAATCATCATCCAAATTTATCTAACAAAGTTTTGTCAGTTATTTGTGGAAGATCAGGATGTGGAAAAACATATCTATTATTTAAAATTTTAACGACTCCAAATTTTTTGGATTATAACAATCTTATAATTTATACAACAACAGCAGAACAACCCGTCTATCAATTTTTGAAATATGGATTTGAAAATAATCTTAAAAAAACAGCAATTGCTTCATTATTCAAAGAATATGAAAATTCTGAATATGAAGAAGAAATAAGTTCGTGGTGTGAAGAAGCAGCAAAAAATAATCAGTTAGTAGAATCCAATAAAAATAAGCATATAAAGATACAATTAATAGATGATAGTGGTAATATGCAAGATCCTAGTAAACTAGATAAAACAATGAAACATTGTGTAATTTTTGATGATTGCGTTAATGATAGAAATCAGTCAGTTCAGAGAAATTATTTCACAAGAGGTAGACATAACAACTGTAGGGTTTTTTATTTAACACAAAGTATGTATTCATTAGACGGAAGTGTTATTAGAAAGAATGCAAATATATTTATACTATTTGAAATAAATGCAAGAAACTTAAGTGATTTGTTAAGAGATTTATGCGTCAGAAATAAAGATGAATTTAAACAATCGTGTGACAAAGCTTGGTCAAAAGATTATGGATTCATCACAATTAATATTGATAAAAAAATTCATGATAGAGTTATAGAAGATATGTTTACTGAGTAATAAAAAATTTTTATTCTAGACTGAATTTAAATAATAAAATTTTTATTCTAGACTGATTTAAATAATATTTTTTATTCTAGACTGATTTAAATAATAAAATTTTTATTCTAGACTGATTTGAATAATAATAAATAAACTTTAAAAAGGTTCAGTAGTTATTCCATCAGGTAAAATTTTTCTTTTATCATCAAATGGATCTAATGCTAATTTATGTTCCTCTTTTAAATACATTTTATGTTTCTTTGAATCAAGTCTATAATTACATGCTGTTTTTATTTTATTATTAAATAATGTATTCTTATAATCTTGAAATGTTATTTGGTTAGCCACTGATGCCTTTGAAATTCCTTTTAATGTTTTATGTGTTTTAATATTATTAGTTGTATCATAACAGTAACATTTAGATTTTAAAAATATAGCTTCTGTTATGAAATCATCATTTCCTAACTCATCTTTTACTTTACATAATTCTGAAGGATGAATAAAATCTTTTATTTTATCTATTTCTTCATCAAGTGAAGAATTATACGGTACTGTTAATTCTAAGAAAACGGAATCCGTATCTGTAAAGTGTAATTTATAGGTTTTGCCATAAGCAGGTGCTAAATGATCATATATAAATCTATACATAAATAGCTTAGCTAGTTCTAATATAGTGAATCCAATAAAATTAAACTTATCATGCTTTACGCTGATTCGACGTAAATGTACAGCACATAGTTCATAACTGAATCTAGTAGTTCTTTTATATGTAGGTTTCCTTGTTAAATTTTGAAACCTATCTTTATCATAAACTATTTCAATATTTTGTCTATTACGCACATTTTCTAAAGTCTTACCATAAAATGCATTATTCATTAATTTAAAGAACACGTTTCCAAAATCATCTTTATTTCTTTTAGCTATTTTACGTTTTTCAATATTGAACTCTATATAATTTTTTAACCACCTAGATTTTTTATACACTAGTTTTCGATGTATTTTGGTGAGAATCATTCCATGTTCTAAATACCAATCTAGCATTCTTCCTTCAACAACATACTTTTCTTTATTACTTTGTGTTAACATAAGTTTTTTTGTTGGTCTGTATTTCTTAGGAATTAAAGATTTTTGAGAATCTGAAAAATCTTCTATATTGGGAATTTTGTTTTCGGGGCAGAAAGGAAAATATTTTGTTTCATCTTTTATTTCATCAGGGTACTTTAAGTCAACTTCATACACATATCCATATCCATCTTCAACAGTACGTTCATAAACTAATTTGTCACACCACTCCATCTCACCTGTGGGTAATTCTTGTATCATGCAAGAAGAATATAAGCTATTAAAATCATAATATAACAAATAGTTTTCTCTCATGAATTCATCAACTGTTGCTTGACTATCTTCATTTGATATAAGTCCTTCTATATTTTGATTAAACAATTTTATAAATTGATCTTTTTCTTCTGGATTTAAAATTTTTAAATAACCAGGATAATCAGGATTTACTTTCTTATTATAACATTTAACATATCTATTACCTAAAACTGATGAAACACCACCTCTAATTCCAGATTCAAAAAATAATAATTTATCATATGTATTTTCTTTATAATGTTTAAGTTTAACGGACCTTGTCCTAGAGCCATCGGCTTGAACACCAGTATGTTTTAATCCTGCTAACCATGTTAAACCTGGTGTAGAATAACAATAACATGGATCTATTCCATAATATTCTAAACACATGTCACGAAAGTTTTCAAAAAGATCAGCTAGTATTAATACATCTATCTGAAGATATTTCATTGTATAATCATACATTGTTCTACAATTTAACTCTCTCCAATTTTTTTCAGCTTCTGCATAGTCTTCTTCAGATAGTTCTGATTGTTTTAATGTTGATTTAAATTTGTCACATGAAGGAAGTTTTTGTTCTTTCATTATTTCATTTATTCTATTTATGTTTTCTCCACTTATATATTCATACGGAAATATGCCTTTTAAAGGTTTTAAATTATATTTATTTAATATTTTACATTGTTCAGGTTTCAAAGTTTTTCCCAAAACATCTAATGAATAAGGAGTAAAAAATCTAAATGCATCTAAAATTCTAATACAACCTAATTGCATTGAAAAATATTCTTCTTCTGTTTTACATAGTACATTTATTTGTTGTTGTTGTAATTTTTCAGATGAAAATAAATCTTTCATTATTAAATGGAAATCATATTTAGAGCTATTGTAGAAATATAAAGGATCAAAGTTATATTTAAATTTATTAGCATTAAGGTTACAAGAATTATGTGCTGCACCTCTATATAATCCATTTAGATGATCATGATCTTTTATTTTGTCGGCAGAGCCGTCGCTTCGCTTATAAGTTGTAAATTCTTTTCCACAGTAATAACATTTTGTTTCATTAACAAATTTAAATTTTTCTTCATCCGTTAATGGAAGCATTGGTATATTTGTTTCAAGCAATTGTGAAAAACGTCCTTGTAATTCTTCTACTTTCTTTGTAAACATTTCTGAACTATCTTTACCATAGTATTGATAATATTCTGATTTAAATAATTCAGGATAATTTGAATGAATGTACATTCCCCAACATAATGGTTTTGTTCAAATAAATATTTTTCTTTACTTTGTTCAGGTGCACTTTTTTCATATTTATCATTTTCAGACTTTTGTGTCATGTTAACATTATATGCTTCGAAATCACAAAAAATAGTAAAGCGTACTTTATTTTTCAAATAATGTCTATTATATATTACATAATCATCTTTAGGAAATGTGTTTCTGACTGCTTCATTTTGTTGGCAATTCTCCAAATGTCTATTCATTTCTTCTTTAGTTCTAAAGCTCGTCATACATTGGAGACAGGGAAAATTAGCATTATCTGAAGTTTTTGTAAATATAGAAACATCTTTACATAATACAAAATGTCCCTGATAATATAATATATTCGCTTGTGCTGGTTGTTGATATTCTAAAGATAAAGATGAATAATTGGTATCATAATCATAATTAAAATTACGTCCTTTATAATTATTATGATTAATCATTATTGGTGATAATGTTTTAACAATTTGAAATTTTTCAGTACATATTATATTTCCTTGGTAAAAAATATTATGATGCATGTAATTTCCTCTATCATTATAAACTATTTCTGATTGACATAAATTTTTATTATTCAAATAAATTTTTTTTGAATCTGAGTAAAATGGAGTAATATCACCAATAGAAACATAATTCACATTTAATTCAAAAACATTTACTTCTATTAAATTTTTGTTCTTTTTATGAAACTTTATTAACCTATTATAATCATATGGAAATTCATCTAATCCACCAGAGAGATCAAATTCATTTATGTATTCTTCTTTATTGTAATGACTTAGTCTTTCTTTGTGATATTTTGCAGGATGTAAATGTGCTATAATACTCCACAGAAAACAATAATCATCTTCATTTTTTATGTTGATTATTTGTGGTGAACTGAAAGGTAAAGGAACATAACTACCACCAGCATTATTTTTATATTTATCAATTACTATTTTCTTAGATAGTATTTTAACAAATCTCCAACCAGATTCACGTAACTGGGCTTCAATTATACAATTTTCTAATTTAAGTATCATTTGTTCAAATATGGGTTGTATATCATTTACATTATGAATTTCTTGTGAATTTGTAAAATGTCCTTGTATTATTTCTTCAGGAATTCCATCAGGTCCATTTTTTGTATAAAGTACTTCTACATTCGTATAACATTTGAAAGATTTCTTAAATATATTATAAAAGTTGGATAGAATATCAGAAAAAGTTTCATCGGTTTCATTATGTTCAACGGGCGAAGCCCTAGAACCTTCGGTTCGTATCGACTGATTAAATAAATATTTTATATCTGTTACGGGCGAGGAACTCTCTGGCGAGGAACTCTCTGGCGAAGCCCTGGAAGACATCTCCGATGTCCCGTGTACAGCTTCATCTTCACTATTAAAAACTTTTTTATATTCCGAATGTGAATAATCATCAAACATTTTTTTAACTTTTATATCAGTAGGTAATGTTTCTAGATAGTTTTTATAATTATTTAATTTTAATATATTTCCTTCATCAACTCGATCTACATTTTGTAAATGCAATTTACTATTTAAATGAGATTGATAACTTCTTTTTGTTTGCAACTTTTTTTTACATAAGACACAATAAAACTTTTCCATCTTTTGTTTTTTAAAGAAAAAATTTGTGTTTTCACTTTAGATATAAACATTCTAATATCGAGGTCTTGAGAGTCATTATATATTATTATATATTTCACGTTCTTTAGTTATTTTATTTTCTTTGTCACATTAAGTTTTATCACATTAAGTTTTATCATATAATGTTTTATCATATAATGTTTTATCATATAATGTTTTATCAAAAGATAATTTAAATTTATTTTCACTAACTATTGATTCTTCATCATCATAAATTGATTCTTCATCATCATAAATTGATTCTTCATCATCATAAATTGATTCTTCAACATCATAAATTACACTTTTTGGGATTGGATGCCATTCTCTTATTGGTATATCTAACTCTAAATTACATTTATTATCTGATAATAATATGATAGAGAAAAATATTGGTCTTTGTTCTCTTTTGGAAAATTTAATAACACCACCATAATCTGAATCATTTTTAGTTTTTATTAAAGATGATAAAATTTTAAATTGATTAGATGTAAATCCTAATTTAAATTTTGTAGATCCAAAACATATTTGCCTACAAGTATCTTTAACTATACCATTATTATTATTTTCAATTGTTAAGAAATGAAATTTTGATATATTTGAATCTTTGTTACCATTTACACCTTTTTCAGATGTTTCATGTTCATTAAAAATTTCTGGATATTCCGTTTGATTATCATCAATATTTTTATTCAAATAAGGTGTAGACCACATATAAATTTTTTCTTGTTGAGATAATCCATTTATATAAGATTTTAATAAATTGACATTTAAGTTTGAATATAAACCTATATAAGTATCATTATCATATCTTTGAGGCATTTCAGATGTTTCTTTTTTATGAACTGTATCTCTATAATAAACATGGCATAATAATTCTTCATTATGTTTTTTACTTTCTACATGAATATTGAATTGATTGTGTTCATCTACAAATAATCTAATTTTTTCTTTGGAAAAGAATTTTAGTTTTTTTACCAATTCAGTAACATTAATAAAATTAATTATTTTATTTTCTATCCAATTTGTATTACTAATAGGTAAAACCGCTCTAATAAATCCATAAACACTATTATAACCTATTATAACCATGTTTTCTTTATTCAGTTCTACATAAGCCACATCATTATATTTACTTACAATACCCATAAATTCAATAAAAGGTTCTCCAGGAAAAATACAATAATTAGTTTCAATAGCAGGTAAACCTTTAATTTCTTCTTTAAATATTTCGGCTTGTAATTTAAATGAAAGATTTACTCCTGTACATGGATTATTATTATTATCAAAACATTTATTTTCAAATCCCGATGATCTCGTCGAATAAGAAGAACAGGATGATACGGGCGAATATAATTTTTTTAAATTTGCTTTTTCCATTTTTTTATTTTTATGTAAGAAAAAATTACTTTTTAGAAAAAAAATTCCATTTTAGAAAAAAATTACTTTTTTATTATTTAAAAAATGATGTTACCAAATGTTGGTGGAGGTGCATATATCCCGAATAATCGTGAATCAGAAATAGAAATGGAAAATTATATCATGAAAACCGGAGACGTTTTATCTGGTCCATTGCATCTTTATATTCTTCCGCAACAAAATACAGAGTTAACAAATAAACAATATGTTGATACACAAATCAATGACTTAAAAGAAAAATATATAAATGATGTTTTAGTTCCACTGATGAATGAATTAAAGTTGCTTAAACTTAATGACAAATCATTAAACGAAAAATTATTAAAACTTGATAAAAAGGATAGAGAGCTAGAAGCAGATATAGCAAAACTTTTTAAAAAGATTTCAGAACAATCAAAAGTTTTAATATTACTTTCTATAAACTTAAAATCTGCAGTCATTGAAAATAAACATCAGATAAAATTATTGAAAGAACAATTAGAAGATGAAATAGAAAAACTTCCTGATAGAATTTAAAAAAATTTAAATAAGTTACAAGCTACATTCCAAAAAAGTGTTGATGAATTAAGTTCTAAAATTATTCAACAAATGTAAAAGATGAATAGAATAATAAATGAAGTAAACTCACTTAATCAAAAAGTTGATAAAATGAAAACTCTTAAAATCAATTTAGAAAATGAATTAAAGAAAAATTTAGAAGAAAACTCTAAAGAAAATAAAGAACAGTTAGATGCTGTTAAAAGACAATTAGATGTTCTTAAAATTAAGTTAAATGCTCTTAAAGCGGCGTTGAAGATGAATCAGCAGAAAATGCAAGTTAATAGAAAAGAAATTAAAGTACATCACACGCTGCTTGACGCAATAGATAAAGTGCAACGGAAAATTAATAAAGTTATCACGAAGTTGTTGTCCATTCACAAACGTAAATCTTAACGTAAATCTTAATAGAACTTTGTTCAGAGGCTTTAGCCGATCATAACCGTAAATGATTTCCCCCAAAAGTCAAATTTATTCCTAAAAAATGCCTATAATTTATAAACACAATCTCAAACATTATGCTTCAAATAAAAAAATTGCTCATGAACCATCTATGAAATCTGTTTACCATTATAACAATGTAGAAAGTATTCAAAAAGAAGGAGCCGGTGTAAACAGCGGAGCTGGCATCTTTTCTGGTATTGGAAGTATCGTTAACTTGATAAAAATAATAAAGATTTGATTACATCTGCTGCAAAAGGAGCAGCTGCTATAGGTAGTACAGCTAGTGCAATATCAATCTGTCAAGTCTCAAAATGAATTAAAACAACTAGAAACTATTCGTAAACTTAGGAATGATTCTGAAGAACTAAAAAAATTAAAAAAACTTTCAGAGGAAACAAAAAACAAAATTGCTAACATGGAATCTAATAGTAAACATAATGAAAATAAAAATAATGAAAAAACAATTGAAGAAATAAGAGGTAATGGCGTGAGCAGCGGAGCTGGTTTAGAAAAATTCTAAAATATATTCTAAAAAGAATCCTAAGAAAATTACTTTTAGAAAAAACAAAAATTCAAATTATTTTTTCAAAAATGTCTTCGCTTATCGAAAATAAATTTAGATTAGACGATCCTCCGTTCGTCAGTTACAATCAAAAAAAGAATGACTATATAAGAATTGCTATGAATCCCGGTTCTTCCAGTAGAGTAAATACTGGAGGAGATTTAATCTTTGAAGTTGATAATCAGCAAAGTTATTTATATTTACCTGATTCATTTTTACACTGTGAATATTCTTTATATAGTGATGCCAATTTTACAACACCATTACCAGAAACCGATAATATTGCATTAGAGAATAATTTTTTTCCAAGATTATTTACACAAATGCGTTTAGATGTTGCAACTCAAAATATAGAAACAATAAGTGATTCTCCAGGTGTAATTGATTCGATGCTTCGATTTGTTACAATAGGTGAAAATAATAAAAAGTATGAAATCGAAGGTTGGTTTCCAGATAATAATGATGGAATATTTGTAGATGAGTTAACTCATGCTGGAACAGATGCAGCAGGAATTGCGAAAGATGTAGAAAATATTGCAAAACATTTAAATAAAACAAACAATACTGCATATAAAGAAAGACGTGAATTTAACAAGAAAAGTAAACAGACAGTAAATTGGTCATTGTCTCCATTATTCGGATATTTAGGTTATGACAAAATATCATGTCAATTGAAATTTAAATTAATAATTCATCGCACAGCAAATAATGAATTAATCTTTTATGGTAAGACTGGAAAAAAAGCATATTTAAAAATTGATAGACTTGAATGGTGGATAAAACATATTACTCCTAGTTTAGACGTTGAATTAACTATTGCAAAAAGATTAAACACTAACAAACCAATTCCAGTAAATTTTCTAAAGCGTACTGCTAGTTCAGTAACTTTTTCCGAACAAAGATTTAACTGGCATTTTACTAGAACTGCGAATACTCCAAGATATTTATTACTAACTTTTCAGAGAAATAATTCTCCAAGTTTTGATAAGATCTTTTCCATATTAATACAATTCGAAGTTTACAAGTTGCTTTAAATCAAACCCGATATCCAATTGATCCAATAAGATTCGATGATACCAATAATCAATTTATGGAAGGATATGATGCTTATAGAAATCTTTGTATAGAATTTGGAGTTGAACCACAATTAACTCCTGGAGATTGGAGACATTTATATCCTGTTTTCTGTTTCGATTTAAGTGCACAATCTGAAGATATTACTAAAAATGGTTGTGATGTAACAATTAATATTGAAAAGAAAGATTCCACAACTTCATTAATGGCTTATGGTTTATTGTTAGAAGATGTAAAATATTCTATTGAAATTCTTAATGGAAAGATGGTTAGGATAGGCTAATTAAATTTTTTATTCACTTAAATTTTTTTTATTAACTTAAAATTTTTGATAACTTAAAAATTTTTTTTATTAACTTCAAATTTTCGTAACTTAAAAATTTTTTTATTAAAAATGTCGGAAGCGAAAAGAAATAATAAAACTGTTGAATTAAAATTACGTAACATTGTTGATAAAAATACTCCTAAATATATTACTATTAATAAAAGAAATATTACATAAGTAAACCAATGATTGAGAATATTAAATTACAAGAAGAAAAGAATGGTGGAATTCTCCCATTAATTCCTCTAATAATAGGAGGTATAGCAGCAGCAGGAAGTGTTGCAGGTGGGACAGCTGGTATTGTCCAAGCAGTAAATAAAAATAAATCAGAGAAGGCAGCATTAGAAGAACAAAAACGTCATAATAGAGAGTTAGAGAAAGTTGCTAGAGGGCAAGGAATAGTAGATAATTTTATTAGTAAACTAAATTTAGTTGATGAAGGAAAACGAGTTCTTAAAAATATTCTCCACAATGTTGATGATTTAATTGAAATTAAAGAAACTAAAGATGGTTCTGGAATATATCTAAGTCCTAGTATGAAGTAAGTAAGTAAGTAAGTAAAGTGTATATTTCATTTACATTAGAAATCAAGGGTAGTGCACAATCAGAACGGTATGAACATTCTGTATAGTAAAAAATCAGGAAACCATGAGATTCAGCAGCAAATGCAAGCGTTTGTTGAAGAGTGATTAAAATAATCAGTAAATTATAGATACGTCAGATGTATGATAAAGTAAGAAACTGAATGGATACACGCAGCATATCATCTATTCGAAGAATGTGTTATTTGCAAGAATGGTCGCCATTGGAAAGAAGGAGTTTCTTCGACGAGTTGTTAAAGTCTGTGGCTGTATAAAGTTTCTCGACCGAAACGACCTTGGTGGACACATTTGATGTAGCGGATGTTCTGGACAAAGTGAAATATTCTTTAGGAGCCGAATTGTACTTCGTTCACGGCGCATTCTGATGTCAGGAAAATCTTCGCAGTCACAGTTGTCCCCACAGATGAGTCTGTGCGCTCTACGTTGAATTTTGTTTAGGATATTTTCGTTTTGTGCTGATAAGCCTATCATCAATGGAGAGCAGTATTCCATGACTGAGAGAATGAGACCATAATACACACGAATAAGGCAGGGGCGATCAAGAAACTTCTTCAATACCCTGAGAGCATATAATCGTCGAGATGCACAGAGGTTAATATGCTGTATCTGCCTGTTCCATTTCAGGTCCTCCGTGAAATATACCCCAAGTATTTTGATTTCCGAAGCTAAGGACATATCCGGAATGTAAGGAGGTACTTGATTTGTTGATTTAGGGATCCACAAATACTTGCACTTACTGATATTCAGACGTAAACCTACAGACGATGACCACTGTAACATATTCTGATGCTCATCATAGGCAGAGAGAAGCGTAGAAGTAGTGATCGGAATTACAAATGTACAATCATCTACATATTTGATGACAGAGGTAGAATCATATCTTGGCTCGAGGGAACTCATCACTAGATTAAACAAAAAAGGACCAAAGAGTGATCCCTGCGGAATGCCAGAGCACACTGTTCGCTGATTGCTAACACAGTTGAATAATTTTACCGCTTGTAGACGGTTTTGCAAATAACTCGCAATCCATTTTATGAATCCATGTGGAAACTTATTTTCCAAAAGAGTATTGATAATAATGTCATGACCAAGTTGATCAAATGCCTTGCTGAAGTCGTAAGCCAATACACATACTCCAGATGTACCATCGGTATCAAGTGAAACTGTCATTCATTCATGTATTGCAATTAGGGCTGATGTTGTAGATGACAAAGGCTTGTTTCCAAACTGCAAAGGACCGAAAGTCTGTCGAAGTCGTGATGCCATGCCCACCTCAAGAATCGCTTTTTCACAAACTTTAGAAAGGAGTGGGAGTAAGGAAATCGGCCGTAGTTCCTCCTTGGATATAGGAAAGCTTTTGGGTACAGGAGTGATCAAACTCTTCTTCCAACAGGTTGGGTATTGTCGTGATAAAATGGAAAAGTTATGATGTGGGTCACAGGAGCAGATATCAATGGAGCAGCAATCTTGTATAAAATACCAGGTATATCTCCCTGGCCAGGTGCTTTATTACCCTTCATTGTGGCAATCATATGGTAGATGGTGGTCACATCAACAATCGGAGCCCATTCGTCGTCCAAATCGCTTTCGAGACTCATCGGCATTAATGGAGTTGGTCTATCTACTTGGCTTGATATGAAGATACCATTGATTTCTTCCACCGCTTCCTCAACGTTATTGAACTGGTTTATCAACACACTCAGAGCCGAGTGCCTCGAACTTCGTGTCCCTTTCACTTCATTAACGACGTGCCACAACTGCTTTGAAGATTTCTCTGCATTTACAGCCCATTCATACTTAGCTTTTCTCAGCATTTCTTTTACCTTCTTATTGAGCTGTTGATACAAAGCGAAATTGCGTTGTCGATAAGCTGTCCATCGACGGTCTATGAGACTTTTCAATAGGGGAGTGATGTAGGGCTTGTCACGCGAAGTCATGACCACACAGGAAGCAGGAATTGTTTCCACAAAACACCTTTGTAGTGACTCATTCAAAACATAACATTTTTCGTCCAACGACAAATTCATATTGTACAGAGGTATGAAATTTACACGGCTCAATTCGCTGAAGAAATTTCGGATGTGAGATTCACGAAGGTCGTAGACAATACATGATCTCTCATTAACAGGATCAATTCTCCGCATCGGTGAACAGAAAATGGTGCGGTGGTCTGAGGTTGAGATAGGTGGGCCGACCGTAGTGTGAAATTGATCTGATAATTGACGAGATAATAAGACCAAGTCTAGGATGGCGTTGCCTCGAGTTGGTTCTGTAACGATGTTGCATAAGTCGAATGCACCACTCAGGTACGTAACATCCAGTCGATTGAAATCACCAGTGCATATTATATTGTAACTGGGAAACTTGCGCAACATAGAGTCCAAATTGTTCGACATGTAATTAATTACATCAGAGGATGAGTGCGTCACTGACCACGGTGGTATATAAATGCAAATGAAGCAGATACTTAGTTTTGGGAAAACCAGCCAAATACTGTTTGTTCCAAACGTGTTTCCAGTGGTAGGAAAAGGGTTTGGACAGAGAGAGTTATTTACCCACACAATCACTCCTCCACCCATATGTCCATCTTCACGGTCATCCCGAAACAAGGAACAGTTATTCACGGAGAGAACATCATCCGGGTGATTTGCTGTGAGCCAGGATTCTGTGGCAGCAAAAATATGCGCCGACTTTTCTGATATGGCAGCACGAATATGATCCAACTTTGAAAACACACGATTGACATTGGTGGATAAGATAGCAGGTAGAGGAGGTAAATTACTTCCTGGTAGAATCAATGGCGAAAATTTGCTAGCCTTGATCTCTCTTGTATCTTCCCCCTATAAATCACTACATCCTCTCCTCTGTCTTTTCGTTCTCTCAGCTCTGCTCGCAACTCAGTGTCGTTCCTTTGCTGGAGGGGAGTCAGATCTGGTTTTATGAAGATCTGATTAAATTCAGAGCCCTTCAAGTTACGCGATCGTCTCAGCATCTCATTTCTCATGTTGATTTCCCTGAATTTAACTTTTAACAATCGTGGACGATCTCTGCGAGATCTGCCAACTCGAATGCACTGAGTTATCGCTATTTCATCGATATTTAAGAAAGCTGCCATTTTCTTCACCTGCTCGATATCGTAATCCTTCTTGTCACTAACGGTCCCTGATGCGCTTTCTCGTACACCTATGACAATTATGTTTTTCGAACGGCTTTGTCTCTGCTCAATTTCGCTATAGAGATCTTCCGTAGATATCATGGAGACATTTGAGTTCTTCAAAATATTGATTTCTGCCTGTTGCAGCAATAGCTGTTCTTTCAAACTGGAAATAGCATTTTCGAGAACTCTTATTGTTTCCATTATCTTAGTCATGTTCTTGTTGACTTCGTCCATCCTGCTCGTGATGCAGGCGGTCAGTTCATCTTTAATTTCCTTCATCATGGGCTTGAGTGCATCTATGGTAGAATCTGTTGCCGGGCTGGACCTTGTATTTCTTTTAGATGACATGACTAGTCAAACATATGATTCGGTAATAACCTCAGGACCTTTGGTCCGATCGGCTAAAGCCTCTGAACAAGGTTCTATTCGGTAAAACATTTATTTTTTTATCTTTAAAATGTATTCTACAAATTCCATAAATTCCGAAAATTTAATCAAATTAAAAATTGCTAATTTGGATTTATTGAATTATCTCTATGATCATCGTTATAAAGGAGGTGATATACAAAAAAGATTAGAAAACTTTCCTGGTTTTATTTGGAGTAAATATTCGAAAGAAAAACATCTTCCTGGGCATTCATATACCGGTCCAGGAACTCGATTAGATATAAGACTAGATGAGAATAATAATCCAAAACCAGGTGAAGAACCAATAAATAGAGTAGATGCCGCAGCTTTCAGACATGATTTAGCTTATCGAAATCATGACCTAAGTTCTCGACATGTAGCTGATAAGAAAATGATTCAAGAATTAGATAATATTGAAAATCCTACCTTTAGAGAAAGAATTGAAAGAATGTTTGTTAAGAAAGCTTTACAAGCTAAAATATTGTTCGGACAGGGTTTAGACAAAACTCATAACTCTGAAACGACAGCAAAGCTGTCTGAGAGCAACGCTCGAACTAATAACTCTGAGAGCAACGCTCGAACTTATGCCTCCGAAATTCATAAAGAATACAGAAGGCCTAAATATTTATTGAAAGTAAAAGTATTTAATAAAGATGATATTTGGAGTGCTGATCTAATTCATATGCCGAATGAAAAAGATTATAAATACGCATTGACCGTTATAGATTTATATACACGATACGCTTGGGCAAAGCCTTTAAAAAACAAAAGTGGTCTGTCAGTTAAATATGCGTTTGAAGAAATCTTTAAAGAAAGTAATAGAAAGCCAAAAAAATTGTTTGTTGATAAAGGGTCGGAGTTTTATAACCGAAACGTTCAGCCACTATTCGATTTAGTTTATTCCACAGAAAATGCAGGAAAGGCTGTAGTAATAGAAAGATTCAATAGAACGTTAAAAAATAAATTATTCAAGAAATTTACTGAGCAAAGAAATCAGAAATGGTTGAAGATATTACCAGGACTTGTGGATGAGTACAATAATAAAGTTCATTCAGGTATTGAAGAAACTCCAAAGAAAGCTTCTGATGAGCCTGATTTGATACGTAAGAAAATACTATTCGAAAATAATTATTCGAATGAGAGTAATCCGAATTTTCAGAAACTTAAGCCGAAATTTAAGATTGGAGATAGAGTTAGAATATTTAAATATAAGAATAAATTTGAAAAAGGCTTCGTTGGCTATTGGACTAAAGAAATATTTGAAGTTTCTAAAATAAATCAAACTTATCCGATTACTTACGAAATCAAAGCTTTAGATGACGAAGATATCAGAGGCCGATTTTATCAGAATGAATTACAAAAGACTGAGCTTTAGCTTCGCTTGAGTTATAACGCTTCATTCAATTCAAACATAATATCTAGAAATGGTACTCCTTCCTGTAATTTCAATAAAACATAAAGACATAATTGTCCACAGTAAGTTGTTCCTGGTGTTTGAATTTGAAATGTATTATAAATTCCATTTCCAAGTAATTCTTTGACTTCATTTGTTGGAGGCAATCCATAAGAGTCAAAATAATAATTAGAACCGTTTATATTTCTTTGACCCGCAGACCAATGTACTCCTTGTTCATCTGATGTGTGAAGATTTGTTATGAAATTTATAGATGGCTTATTTTTTAGGAATTGTAATTCGCCTCTCATTAGGACATGAAAATTCTTTATTCCCAATTGATTTGCGATCTTATTTAAATCGAAATTTGACGTGGTTTGTTTGCCGTATTGTTTTAAGAAATCATTTATGTTGCTCATTTTTATAGAAGATAAAATCTATTGTTTAACAATGTTCCATTTTATTTTTATGAACTCCCATTAAGAGGATATTGTTTGTTTTATCTGTATTAAGACAATAGCAACATCTGTTACCACATTTCTCAAGCCGCATGATTGTTTTAGGGGATCATACGGGTTGTGCATTCATAACATGGCGTTAATAACATAAAAGCAATCTATTAATTCATTCTCTGCTTTGAGGGAATATTCTGTTGTTATAGCAATCATTCAATACAATATCGCAGTATCGATAGTCGAGACCGACTGTCGAACCAAAGCCAGAACTTTTCTGGTTTTGGTTTAGGATCTGGCTAGCGTTATGGCCGATGAAATGATTTACAATGCGGTGCAATTTCCCCATTGTCATTCAAGTACATTTAATCATACCCGTCATGTCATACCCGTATGTTGTCAAGCAAACTTCATTCACCTACAATGCCGCTTTTCACTTACTATTTAAACACACACACAATTCATAAAACGCGACACATTACAATCTTAGTTTAAATTTTATCATCACAATGGTTGGATCTACTGAAAGATCTGTTCGATTGGAGACAAAGCGGAGAAGAATTCAGAAGTTAACAAGGGAAATCATACATCTGCAAGCACGAAGTAAAATATTCTTACACTTGGATATGAGAAGAATTTTTGAATATATCGCAGACTCGCAAGATGTAGAAAATATTAAACTTAATTGAACAACGGCAGACAGTAATATTTTCTTTAAATAGAACCTTATCACAAGAACGGGACGAACAAATTATTGAACAAGCAACAATATCATCGAACAACGTCGATACAACAGGGCCGCCAACTTATGAACAAGTTATGAATCAAATTAACGAAGAACAAGCAGCGCAACAGCAAGCAGCGCAACAGCAAGCAGAGCAACAGCAAGCAGCGCAACAACATTAAGTGAAAGTGTTAATGTTATTAGTTAGTACTAGTGAACATCCTTCATCGCTTGTTCATAACATTATTTCTTTTCATATACCTAACTCTATCTTTGTGTTTTTCTTTATTCAATTCAGTTATTTTTAATTGTGATAACGAAGGATATATTCTCGAAGTTTCTTCCACTTTTGTTTCTTCCATTTTTAAAGAAATATTTTTAGACACATAATTTTAGTTATCTCATTTTAAAAACCTGAAAAGTGGTTACAATTCATGAATTTGAGATTTTGAAAAATTTGAAAAATTGGGTATTTTTAAAAACGCTTAAATTTATGAATTTAGACGTTTTAAAAAGTGCAAAATTTGAGAATTGTTTTGCACTTTTTGGAACGCCTAAATTGATTAATTTAGGTCTTAAAACCTGAAATAATGACATAAATTGATAAATTTAGGCGTTTTTAAAGGTGCAAAAAAAATTGAAAAAATGGGGTGTCCTGGAACGGTCTTTTACCCATTACTACCCTCACGCTACTAATGCTGAGTAGCATATTGACAGTGCTTAGTATTTCTAATATTAGTAAAATTCTTGATGAAGCAGATCCAGACACACATGCGCCGTTGTTATTAATTTAATTGCCATTACCATTAAATTATAAGACAAGATACCATGGAAAAGCCTGCGTTCATTATATATTGCATAATATTTAAGTTATTATGATTTATTCCGATTTTTTCCATTTTAATTGGATGCCTTCCAGTTCCTATTGAAAATGATTTAAAATATATATTACCAAAAAAATATTATTTATAGTTTATTAACTTTTTATGAATTTCGACATCCATGCATATCTGTATGAAACACAAATAATACAGACAATTCTAATTTAAGCAATCCTAGCTGTTATGCACTCATGATCCCAAAGGCTTGAAAGTCAAAACACTGCCAGTTTAGAAAGCTGTATTGCAAGTCAAAATTTGCGAAGATCGTAGGTTAGACTAGAAATAACGACTAAAAACATCTCAGCTAAATGGTACAACGAATTGCGTTCCCATGCACATTAGCGTTGTTCGAAGTTTCTTCACTCCCATCTGTTTCTTCCATGGTTTCTTCGTCTTCTGAAAATGTTTCTTCCTTTAATTCTATGGCGATGTTGTGAAGCACTGCGCAGGCAACTATTATCGGTGGACAATTTTCCAGCCTCACAGTCATGCAATATTTCAATATTGGGAAGCGTCGCTTTCAAACACTAATACCTCGTTCGATTAGGTTGCGCGCTTTCTTGTGGGCTGAGTTGTACGTCCTTTCCGGTCGATTTGATGGAAGAATAAATGGTGTCATCAAAAATGGAAGGCAACCATACCCGAATCACCCAGTATCCATGAATTCTGCGAAAGATTTTCGAGTTTATCATATAATAAAGAGTTTTCGAGTATTCTCGAATCATGAGCACTACCATACCAACGACATACGATATCGTTTATTCGGAAATCGTAGTCCATCATCAATTGCGTGTTAATTGAGAATTTTGCTTTCCGATTAGGTACAGTTCTGAATGTGAAGTGTTTGTTTTTTCGATGTGTATAAAAGTGTTCCATCTATAAGTCCTATCACACCGGGGAATCCTGCCATTTCGTAAAACTTAACCTTCTGTATGTCTCGTTCTGTGGTAGAAGGAAAACGAATAAAGGACTGAGATAGTTTGGCAATTGCTTGACTGATTTTGTGCACTATTCGATTGATAGTAGATTGATCAATGACAAATATATCACCATCAGTAAGCTGGAACGCTCCAGTAGCATAATACCGCAAAGTTATCAATAGCTGATCCTTCGCTGGCACCTGTCTGCTTCGATCTGACGTAACATTATCAAGATGAGGTTCAATAAGAGAAAATATGTAATTGACTCCAGTTTTTGAGAATCGGCACCGCTTCCGAAATTCGTCGTCTTTGTAAATCTTCCACAGATCTAGTCGTCTATCTGAAACCTGTCGCCGATTTCGCACAGATCCGATGATTTCCTGCCGATCATACTCTTCGTAACGCATCACTCCAATCCTAGTCGTGAAAATTGTGAGTTCCCATGCTGCAATTCCATACTTTAAAACTATTACCTTGCAAGATTAAAATCTGTCGAATACCTAAACACACGATTTATTCCTCTTGTCACACTATTCGTCGTTGGTACAATAAACAAACAGATACTCCGGAATAAAGCAAATCTCGGAATAACTTTATTCCGAGAATTAGTTATTCCGCGTCGGTGCAAGAGGACTAAGTTATTCCTTCATTTATTCTCGGGTTAGTATTTATTCCGCGTTGGTACATACGGCGGTTAGATCTCCGGAAGACTCTGGAAATTTGTCGTGCCTTCTGCGGTAAACAACACGAGTTTGCAAGAGCAAAGCGTCCCGCGCTGGGGAAAGCATTACATGAAATGTAGACATTTGAACCAGTTTCACTTAAATGTCCCGATAACGCTGCAAACTTCGTGAAAGAAGATTAACCAGAGCATAGGAAGGAGCTCCTGATATTCTCGTTAAACGCAGGGTTGTCGGATGAGAACTCTGTAGCTTAACAAGTTGAATCTGGGCATTATATTCGTTTTCATATGGATACCGGCGCTCGGTGTAATGTTATACCCGTGCACATCTACCGAGCAGGTACTCAGCATACTCAGAATGGTGCAATTGGATTGGGCAGAAAAAGAAGAATCAGCCTTTGTAGCAATAAAACAGGCAGTTTGAAAAGCACCGGTTCTGAAATACATATACACGTATTATGATTAGTTATGATTATTGACATGCCAGTTTCCTTACAGTGTGACGCCTCACAGTTTGGAGTGGGCGCGACTCTTCTACAAGATGGTCAACCGGTTGCTTACGCATTAGTACTGTACAGGGATATTCTCAGACTTTTGGCAGTTGTGTGCCCTTGTGAAAAATTTGACGGGCTCATTTATGGACGAGATGTCGCAGATGATATCGGATCACAAATCTTTGGAAAACATAATGAGAAAGCCACTTGTGATACCCCAATACGTCTTCAGAAAATGTTGCACCGCCTGTAGAGAGCAACATTTTGTTGAGCGTTTCGTATAAGCGAGGTGAAGAAGTGCATATTGCAGACACACAGAGTCGATCCTGTAAGCAAGGAGTTGCAGTCTTTGAAAATTCTGTGCGCAGATTTATTGAATCTGATCCCCATCTCACCTGTTACAATCAATTCCATTAAAGAAGCACCTCGAGAGAGCCAATACATGTTCATGTAAAATAAACCATTAGAGCAGGCTGGGCTAATGACATCAAAAGTCCTTCAATATCATAACTTATTGGAATTTTAGAAATGAACTGATCCTCGAGGATGAACTGCTCCTGAGAGGTAACCAAATATTGATACCGAAAGAACTAAGAAAAGCTGTTATGGATTCTGTACACAGTACTCACATTGGCATTGACAGCTGCCTAAGGAAGGCAGGAGAAAGCATGTTTTGGCCACGGATGACAGTTTACCTGCGAGAGTTTAAAGGGTCATACGATGTTTACTTATCCCATCACCCAAACCAACCGAAGGAACCGCTTTTTTCTCATGAAGAATTCAACAGGCCATGGTCGAAGATAGTGATGGATTTGTGTGAAAGCCATGGTCGCAGCCTATTAGTTGTCGTGGACTACTTCAGTAGCTATATTGAAGTTGCAAACCAAAAGGGTGTAACCACCCGGTCAATTTTTCTGGCCATCAGTGAGATATTTGCACAATTTGGACTTTCTGACATTATAGTTACCGATAATGGGGCGCAATTCACGTCAGGGGAATTTGTCAAATTCTGCCGCGAGAGTATAGAACATATTTTGTCAAGTCCATACTTTCTACAATCGAACGGCAAAGCAAAAAGTGCAGTCAAGATTGTCAAAAAGTTGTTCACATAATTCAGACAATGTGGTGTGTCTGAGTTCAAAGCATTATTGGAATCGTGCAACACACCGGCCAACTAATGGTATGGAAACCAGTAGGGTTGCAAAGCGATTAAGCGATTAATCGTTTAATCGCTTCAAATACTTAAGAAATGCATTTAATCGCAGGCTTGCGTATAATGGTTTCTTTGCATTTCTATTCTAATGCAAAAATACATATAATATCATTTTACTGATTCTTAAGAGTTAATGAATGAATTTTCTATTAAGTTGAACAATCGATTATTCTATTAGGGCGTTTCGTGTGAAGGTTGGAATTCTCCTTTACGGTACAGAAAGGTGTGGAAATGAATGACTGACTTCTCATTCGGTGGCTGTTTAATTTTTAGTCTTCTGGTAGCATTAGAATGCATTAATATTCCATATAGGTGGTCTCGAGTAAAGGTAATAAAAATGAATGAAACTAGGCCTTTATTCACTAGGCCTATACTTTTGATATAAGTTGCATCAATACAAAAGACGAAGTGATTGTGCACGGGAATAAAAATTAGCAATTCGTTTAGAAGCAGTGATAGTTTACATAATAACAGGAATACTGTTATCTAATCTGGGGCATTGAAAATATCCCAACAAGGATATATTCTGAAACAGCTGATCTCATTGCTAAACCATTGAAAGGAATATATGATGCTTCCATAAAGCAACGCTGTTTTCCTCAAGCTTGGAAGACGGCAATTATTACCCCAGTTCCGAAGACAACTCCCCCCACAGTTGATAAAATTCGACCCATAAGTACTTTTCCAGTGCTATCAAAGGTTTTTGAAAGGATTGTGTTGAACAAAATGTGGAAGACCATAGAACCATCTCTGGGAGAAGATCAGCACGGATTTCGACCACAGCACTCTACCACCACTGCATTGATTGATATAATAGAAAATGCGTTCCATTATTATGATGACTCTGCAACAAATGGCGTGGCCATTATGTCCATGGATATGACCTCAGCATTTGATTCAATAAATTACAATCTGTTGATACAAAAGTTGCAACAGTTGAAATTACCATCAGGATTCATTCGCTGGCTCTTTTCCTATCTTCAAGACAGACATTTTACGGTCAAAATACGGGGATCATTTTCAAATCCAAATGTCATGAGAAATGGAATTCCTCAGGGCTCAGTATTTGGGCCGACCTTATTTTCCATCTTTACAAATGATATGAGTCCTCAACTTTCGTCGACTAAGCAAGTAAAGTATGCTGATGACATTTACTCTATATTGCCGATTTTTCGAGACAAGAACATTTCCGATGACATTCAGATTGAATTGGAAAGCACGGAAGAATGGTGCAAAGACAACAGAATCATATTAAATAAAGACAAATCGAAGATACTGCTCTGTCAACGTAGCACTTCAGCTGTTCATGACCGATTGCCCTTGCCAATAGTGACTGAGATGAATGTACTCGGCGTTATCTTGAACAATAAGTTGACATGGGACCACCATATCGCAAACGTAGTGAAGAAATGCAATCGCCGGTTTTTCATCTTGCGAAAGTTGAAGCGTTTTGTAAATGTCGCCGATCTGAAGATGGTCTACTCGGGCATGATTCAGTCGACACTCGAATATGCTTGCCCAATTTTCATTCACTTGCCTAAAAGACTGGAAAGAAAAATTGAAAGTGTTGATTATCGAGCTTTTAAACTTATAAATCAAGGTACCGGAAACACAAAGATCCACCGTCAGCAACATAGCTACTTTCGTCTGCAACATCGACGGGAATTAATCAGCAAGAGGCTATTCAGGAAATTGGCTGATAACAAGAACCATATTCTTCACAAGTACGTACCAAAACGTTTACTTCATTCAAAGCATTACCGATTACAACTGACCCGAACAGAAAGATACAGATTATCATTTTTTCCACTGACTTCAACAATCATGAATCGGAAATAATATGATGCTGATTGCTATATTTGCAAGACTTTGCATGCATGGAACTTTGAATTTTGTCCTCTTCTTGAGAAACAATTGTACTGCCTTTTTAACCTTCATACTGTAAAGTCCGACTCTTAATGTAACTTATGATTTCCATTACTTTTGTGAAATAAACACTATTATTATTATTATTATTAATATATTGATAGTAGATATAGAAATTATACAAGAAAATAATCGCGCGATTAATCGTTTAATCGCTTTATGATGCGATTATTAATCGTTTCATCGTATCGATGCGATTGCGATTAAAACCCCTAGAAACCAGCCCAGCTCAGAGATTTTTTGGCAGGCGTAGGATAAGTCCTTTTTGCTCATGACTGCAGGTCTGTTAGAGCCGCAATTTCAGATCGATGAAATGACTCGAAGGATTGAGAGTTGTATGATGAGACAGATACTTTATCACAACAGAGATGAGCAGTAAAAATGAGCAGGCATTGAATAGCTTATCCAGGAACTCAAGCGTAAGAGTTCGTTCACCAGGAAATAGCATTTGGTCTCTAGGCGTAATTCAGGAAGAAGTAGCACCCCGGTCTTGTACAGTAGGCCTAGTGGTTGATGATGTAATTTACCGAAGCAGCAGGAGACACATTATAAAAGGCAATAGTATCGGTTTGTGTGACAGAGAAAACCAATTGATACAGCCGGGTGATATTGAAATGAATAATCGTGATAGAGATCTATCGCGGAAGCACCTACAGGAGAAATGGAGGACATGCATAGGAATTTCAGAAGAAGGAGAAGATCAGACGGATGAGCCAAAGATCGAACGAGTGGGATCGACGACCACGGTGACAATCGGGGAAGAAAACGCCGGAAACAGTGATTCCAGAAACATTGACAGTGAACTGCCTGAACAAAGACAAAAAGGAAATCGAAAGTTGTCCTCTAATCTGAAGATATACATGTATGTGACTAACTTGTGAGAGGGGACGATCTGAAATTAATTGTACTATCATTTGTGCATACGATATGTTGCTTGTTTATTGCATGTTTTTATGAACGAATAGACAGATGATTTTCGATGTTTGTAAAAGCTGGTTTTACCTATATTGCACATGTAGCAGATATAACATGTAAATGTTGGTTGATGTGTGAAAAAAACGTGTAGTTTAATGCATTTGAAACTCAGTAAAGAAAAATGCTACTATTTGTATCAACAACTCAACTAGTTGTGACAAATCAATTAGACAAAACACATTTCCCGTAGTCAGAAGTAATTACATTGATAATTATTGCAAAACACCTACACAAGACAAATGAGAAGTTATGAAAACATAACTCATAATATAATCATGCTGGAAATAGCAGAAGTTTTTGAATTTTGGGTACTTCTATTCTTTCCCACCACATTTTTCAAGTTTTCCAAAATCATCAAATTTTGCCAAAGTTAGTCACAATGGGTTTAGAATAGACTTAATCTGTCACTGAGTGACACTACAGCACGACTGAGAAGTCTTATTCGAACCAAGGGATGAAGGATTGGTACTCGTACCTTGGATACTCAGTTAGAATACAAGGTACAGCTGTGATCATGAACTTCGTGTGATTGTTGTCTACAGACAAATGACGAGCAGTTGTCTAGTAGTTCTGAGGCTGTAAATGTTCTACAAGTCAGATAAGAGGAGTTTTACACACTCAACGCTATGCCACGTCAGTGAGACTGCCTGTAGGAGCAAGAGAAGATCGTTGACGATGCAACACTTTCGGGTGTCAGCAACAGAAATGTGGGGGGGGGAGAATAGAAGTACCGAACTTTGTACTTTTGGTACATGCCTACGGTCGATGATGTTTGTGATCATAATGAGACTGCACAAAATTACATGCAAATTGCATGACTGCAACCCTCTTCTATTCATCATCGCATGAGTTGCGAAGCTTTCCTAGGAAGTTTTGTTATCAAAGACAGAGCATCAAACTTATCATATGTTTCTTCAAATAATTATTTGGATAATGTGGAAGTTGCTTTAATATAAAGATCAGGAGTATGTTTTACAAAATCAATCAATGATTTTATCAGTGTGGAAAATTTATTGCGTTTCATAAAAATAAATTTAAAAAGTGATTTAAACCAGTTATTCAAAGCAGTCGAAATTAACAGCGATTCATAAAACCAAAGATTAAGTAGTGATTTCGATCAGTCGCACACTGCTAAAAATCAGTATCTTAAACAGTCTGTGATAGAAATACAAAAATTTCTATCAGCCTCTTGATGCATACGAATGATCAACGAGAAAGTTATAGAAATTCAAAATAACAGAGAAATTGCTGCAAATGTAGCTTAAAAAAAGTAAAGCGATCCTTGATTTTCCATTGTGCTGTCCGAATCATAGAGTAGATAGATGGCCTACATGTAGCAAGTAGAATGGCAGCTCAGAAGATGTTGGTGTGCCGTGAATATTCTATTTCAAAAGATTCAGGTTTTTGCGGAGATTATGTTCCTGATGTCTAAAATGCTTTTGATCAATTCTTTAAAAAGGCAAAAAAATTTACGAAAAACTTTTGAAAATTATTATTGGCTTATATTACTTACTATTCGACACTTGATAATTCGATATTTAAGTAGTATGACGCTTATTAGATATGAAGTACAAAGAAATTTTTTGAAAGGAATATAAAAGCATCCTAAATTGAAAAAAATATCAAGTTGATTACCAGAGAAATTTCATGGACAGCATTATGATTTGGGTCCATGCAATTAATTGAGAACTTTATCTGCTTTTTCCCTCAAAGTTCGTGTTGTTAACTTAGCAAATTTAGCTAGTGATGCAAATAGAAAATTCTCTGAGAGAATTCTGCATTTGTGGGAATATTTTGATTTTTTTTGTGTAATTATATCACCCATTATACTAATTACCACAGTTATAGAGGAATTCTTAAGTTACTGTGTGTATACACCATAGAAATTTGCTTGAAAGTTTGCATGTGTTTTCACTTTCCTAAGTGATAGTTCTTCACTGATAACTGATAATTCCTAAGGGATAATGCGCTTTCCTTACTGATAAAAAGGCCTGATGATGTTTAGGAATTATGATTGATTCCTAGTTGATTATCCTGACTGACAACTGATTATTTAAAAATTTTTGGTAAATTTGTTATCTTCGTCATCATCCACCACATAGCCAGCTGTTCGACTTCTTTTAATAAATTAACGCAAAGTCAATGTGTTTCGTGAAAAGTTTCCCGGAAGGCCAATTCGAATTTATGCCTATCCGCGCAATGGCAATCGTGTAAGACAAAGCCACGAGAACGGTCCAAAATCTTTATAGATGTCCTATCACATTTTAGCAAAATTTCTGATTTATTTGTGTGATTGCTGCTTTACAATAATTCATAATTACTGCTATCAGTAGAATTTTTTCGGTTTCAGAACACGGCTTATAAATTCAAGCTGTTCAGTCAGTCAAGATCATGAAAAAAAGTTTTCTTACACCGGTTTTTGCCATCCGACTGGATTTAGTAGCACCGGCCCGGCCCCGGTCGCAAATGTTGAAGGCCGGTCAGCCGGTTATTTTGATTGGACCTTTGTCGACTGCTGACATCAGAAGATCTACAGCATCGTAAGAACATGTAAATTTAAATGTGGAATAATTTCTGAGTATATATGTGCAATATGAATGCTGCGAACCGATTTAAATACATGTTAAAGATTAGGATGTTAAATAGATGTTAAAACTTTCAAACCCCTCTTTATCTCAAATATGGTTTCCAGAATCCCATGCTCTACGCTGAATGAATTTTGTTAACACATCTATCGAAAAATTATTCCATACATTGAAAGTTAATATATCACTTGGAGCTGGAATGTGTTATCCACAGAATTAGACTGCGCGTTCCCTATGTGTTACCAGCACCTACTACCTGAACATTTGACAGTGGATCGCGGAACTTTCTTTGATAAGCTTGAGGCATGCAGAAAAGTTTAATTGACGTTATACACGTAGAAGCTATGAGACTAGATATAGTGAAGTGTGTTGCACATGCCAGAGAACATTTATCGTGACACCTCTAATCCAGATTTATTATTGCCTGTCGTTTGCCCAACTGATTATGAAGATAGCCCCGCGTCTTCGTGTTGCTCCAGTCGTAGGAACAAATGTCGTTCGCCTCTGAACTAGAAATTGTGACCAAGTAAACAATAAGAAATAACATCCTCTAAACCACACTGAACGTGAATGATATCGAGAAATATTAGAGGGTCAAATATGACACAATAAAAAGCTTGATGTTACATAAAAATTTCAAGTCCTGTGATAAATGAATTATGCTGGTCCTTTATCAAGCTCTTTCATCCGTAGCATAGAGTAAGTATATTAGGTAGAGTTGTAACTCAGCAATAATTAAATCCCCTTTGTGTATACAATTTCGATTTTATTAAATGAACTCGAATGGGACCCAGGATCACATGTCAGATATGCAAATTTTTACACTTTTGTAGAAATTTTGGATTTGGCGATTGATCGTGTTGGCAAAACAGAAGAAATAATAGCATTTGACAAATCCTCCGTGTCATGTCAACCTGCGTGGAGAGGTAGTATAGTTTGTTGAACTAGCAATCAGATGGGTTACTATCGCTTTAGTACGTAGCCTTATCAATGAGAGCACTTTCTTGAGCGCGATCATACAAGCTATCCTGCCACTGGAACAGCAAATTAAAATAAGCACTGACTAAAATTAATTGATCACAATCAACTTTGAAGATGTAAATGGGTCCACATTACTACTTACATTACTTGCATTATAATGCAGCTCATGAATTTCCTTCTGCATCAACTTCTTATCAATATACTTCTACATCTATGAAGAAGAAGATATCACTTCAGTGAATCATTTCAAAACAAATTTGATGATATACTTTCGGAGAGAAAACATTTGGAAACATCCGCTCACAGTCAGTGATTATACTATTCATTTTACTGCATTACTTGTTGTTCCCGTTTGGTCAGTATTTACATTTTTTGTTATCACTTTACTTCTTTATGATTGTCTTTGAAAACGGCGAAATACAATTATCATTTCCATCATTAATATTATAATATAAGGCCTATTTATTAGATTGGCAAATACGTCTATACGCTTATTGCTGCCTTACTTTTTCATCAATCAATCAATAGGGGTGCCCTGTGAGTCTGACGTCGGCGACAATCAAATGTTCTGTCCGTGACACTTGACAGCCATCGAAGATAAGTCATGCGCTGTCGACCACGAGCTCTTCGCCCCTCCACCTTCCCGGTAAGCACCAGATGTTCCAATTGCTTCTTACGGAGCACGTGGCCGAGAAATCGAACCTGCCTTGATACGATGGTACGCATCAATTGTCTCGTTGTTCCAGCCCGCTGCAGCAATGTGTCGTTCCGCACATTCTTCGTCCAGGGTATGCACATCATTCTTCGCAGAAACCACATTTCTGTCGCCTCCAGGCGATCTTGCATCGTTTGACTGTCTTTTCAGTAACATACAAAATAATTTATTTTTTCATACACGTACAAAATAACAATAATAGCAAATAGCAGGTAATCATTGAACGAAAAAACTGTCTAATTACATGGTTGAATATCAAATTGGATAGAGATTGATGAACATCAGCATGCCGATGTCGCGGGTATTATCAGTATGCTGGTACGCTTCACGGGGAACTCTTGCTCAGAAATCCAATGATTTTTGACGGTCTAAGTTGCCGACATTAACCAGTCGGTAACAGTGATGTGGCCCAACCCCGGCCGGTTTTGATCACGCCGGCTCGGTCTCGGTCGAACTTTATGGTCACCGGTCCAGCCCGGCTGGTTCCAACCCTGTCCTGGTGCGCATTAGACAAAGGCACAATCAACATTTGAAATTCTTTTACGACCGTGATCATCATTTTGCGATCAAAATTTGGTTGTTCAAACATTGGTTTCCCGACGGTTTGAAATGATTGTGGTAATATTCATTCATGAGCTAGTACAGCTGACATTTGATGAACAGCCGTCGAATATTCATGACTGTACTTAGTAAATATATAGGCGAATATGAATCTCCAACAATCTATATGACGCGATATCAGCTTACGCAATATCGTGTCGACATTAAACACAGTTCACAGGAATATAAGCAAAATAAAGGAACGATGATGTGTAATTGACATTTTCTCAACCCAACCGTATTGGCATAGAGTAGGTATACTCTATGCGTATTGGCTAGATGAATAAAGAATAAAGCTCGAAATGAAGTCCAAATCTTACGCGATGTAGACCAGCTGAAGACAATGATATCAAGCAAGCGTGCACCAGAAATGCGTGTATGAGGTGGCAGCAGCTCGACCGGTGATGACAACATTGATGAATTCGATCGAGTTGAATTGAACTTTTTTGAGTGAAAATGTCTGAATTCAAGACGAAATTATAGCAATTTTCAAATGTCTGTCTGACGTTTACAGATTGATTTTTAGAGTACATGTACTTCATGCTTTCATGGCTCTATATATTAAGTAAGCACTTTAAGAAAAGTGTATCATATAAAATAAGATGTGGAAAAGATTATATTCCATTGTTCGTATTCTAAATCTTAACGATCCTAATTTCAATGCTATGATTGCAGATGGAAAACAATATTGCATGGAAGGAAACATATATATCTATTGCATGCAAAAGTTGTCATTATCGTGCATTTTTGTCGATAAAAATGCATGGAAATTTTTAACGAAAAAATGCACTGTGAACAGCAAACATCCACGTACAAACAAAATGTCAGCCAGAAAGGTGTTTCTCTGAAGCTCACCGAGTCTTTCCTGTTTAACAAGCTGGTATTTACTCATTTTCAGCAAAGAATTGTCAAAACTCCATCTAAAGCTGTCCGCAAAAGGATTGTCAAGCAATATTGAGAGATGCAATGTGTGTACTTCTTCTGGGAAGCTGCTTGCAGTTTCACATTTACTCGTCACATAGGGGCTGATAAGACGAAAGGAACGCAGAAGGCTGATGGACGTCCTCTCTTTATTAGTAGCAGGGTGTCTGGAGTGTTTTCTAAAGCAAGAAATAGCACACCTTCTGACCTGTGCCATCTAAAGTGTGACCATATATGTACAATTTTCGCCTGATGCAAACTTCATGACCAAAGATCTGATGCAGTGCAGCCATCTGAGTAAATCATTCGTTTGAAACTTTGTTATTTCATCCAATTTTGAGAATTGTCCATATCTATCACCGCATTTTTTCAAAAGTAAATATCCACATTACATTACAAGGCAGTAGTCTATATTCTCCCCGTCCGCTTTTGACCACTGCCTGCATCATCGTTGTCCCCTGTCACATATACATGTATGTGTGACTTTTTGATGGAGGCTTTTCGTCCGGATTACGACTTAATCTTCAATGTAGAAGAAAGAGCGCATTTTCATCTTTGTGCAGGCTTGTTTCTTCCATAAGTACCCGTGCAGATGCTGTACTTCCAGCATGATATTGTAGTCCTTTGCATTTTATCAATGCATTTAATAAGTGATTCTTGCACAGACAATCTGTGCATTGAATGTATTGAGATATTACTGCAGTTCCTCGCATTAGTGCCAAGAACTCTATATCATGCAGGAAATATAATACCGCATAGATTGGCGTGCTTCCACCTGTAATTGAACTCACTGTCTATGATACTTAAAGCACTCGACGCTTCGCGTCTCGTGATTCAAATAACATAGACAGTTCGTTCAATTATGGTGGAAGCTCTGCAAGCTATGCGGTGATAAACATTTCTCATATTTGAAGGAGATCACTATAACTTTGCTTACGATGGTAGGGCAATGTAGGAATATCAAATGAGATTTCAAGGTAAGTAATGTACAAATCAGAGGCCGCGTTATGCATCTACATCTATCCATAGACTTCCTGTAACACAATGTTCAATCTTCTACAATGTTCAGTAACATTCTTCTACAATTTGGAAGTCTGTGATATTAGCAGTAACTTCTATGCTATAAGTATTGAAAAATGACAGCCGGGTAATGCGGATTGCTGCCTGCCGACAGCAGGCAGCAATGTACAAACTGCTATTATTCCTATATTATTGCACCATAGATTTAGAAATATAAGTAGACAATGTAGCAGTATATCATGGATTTTTAGGGCAGTAATATCAGACAGTCTCGGCTGCTAACGCAGCCTCGCCTATGTCTCGCCTAACTCTTGACAAGTCTATGAATATTGCATTTATTGATCAGTGTTAGTAACAGATATTGGAGAGAAGAAGAAATCTTTGATTGACTTTTACTGAAGTCTATGAAAGTTTGCTCTCTCAATAGATTTTAATTAATTCATGAAAAGTTTGAAAGTCTATGAATGTTTGCAAATGTTAATAGATTTGAATTCAGATTTCTATCTAAATATGATTTGAAATATCCATTCACCAATTCATTCATTAATGGATTCTCAAGCTGGAGTGACGGACGACGGTTCATGGCTATCTGGTACGGTGAGAATTCTATGTGAAATTGGCGGGCATGTAATGGTTCATTGTATTTCACTCTCGATGGCTTTGGGGGTCATAGAAATGATTGAAATGAGTTTGAAATGCATTATTGCCCGGCATAGGAGGGTATATAATGCACCATTGTATACCATGTATATAAGACTGATATCTTTGATAATGCCCAGAAATTCATTAACGGCCCGGAAATCATGGCCGGAATTCATGGCCTGGAAATGAAACCATAGAAATATTTCGCAACATGGCATACAATGATTATGACATCTACATTTTTCGGGCTGTCAATTTCAAATTGTCGGGCCGCTAACGCGGCCCTCTAATTTGCCATTGACGCCCTCAAAACATAGTTGTCATCATATCATTATAGGCCCGCCAATTTCACATAGAATTCTCACCGTACCAGATAGCCATGAACCGTCGTCCGTTACTCCAGTTTGAGAATCCATTAATGAATGAATTGGTAAAGTGATATTTCAAATCATTTTTAGATAGAAATCTGAATTTCAAATCTATTAACATTTGCAAACATTCATAGACTTTCAAACTTTTCATGAATTAAAATCTATTGAGATAGCAAACTTTCATAGACTTCAGTAAAAGTCAATCAAAGATTTCTTCATCTCTCCAATATTTGTTACTAACACTGATCAATAATTCCAATATTCATAGACATGTCAACGCAGCCTCGTCTATGTCTGATATTTCTGCCCTAAAAATCCATGATATAATGCTACATTGTTACTGAGTAAGTAAGTAGGGTTGTCAGCCGATATTTCGCCTGTCATTTTTCTATGAAAGTCGTTCATATATCTCCAATTCCAAATTAGACGGCCTTAATTGCATGATTAAGACCGTCTAACTTGTTATGTAATACCAATGAGGTAGGAGCATTTCACCATCCATCTTCGCGTTTCCAGTGAAAATGGCATTGAGAAGATTCCTATGGTTCACAATTATGATCAGTAGATATCTCAAGCTTAACATACTTTAAGTTCTGAGCTGCATGGGTTATGTAGAAAATTGTCATAGATTGGAGTCTTTTGCAGATCAAAATCTTGGATTTTTGATGTCATAGATTTTAGGTTCAGTAACAATGCATATATTACCTTTCAAATGATCAGCCTAAATCGTCTGGCGCTACGCGCCGACGATTTAGGCTGATCATTTGAAAGGTAATATATCTTCATCATATACCCTCCAATGCCGGGCAATAATGCATTTCAAACTCATTTCAATCATTTCGATGACCTCCAAAGCCATCGAGAGTGAAATACAATGACATTTATTCAAAATTAAACCATGCATTCATAAGAAATCAATACCATAAATTTCTTGATCCAAGTTGCAGCCTCATTATCGGATGCTCCCAGCTGACATGCATAGAATTGGATAACCCCTAGATTGATGGCTATAAATGCGACAATGTATGTATCCAGTTTTATACCTGCATTGCCATTTACATTTAACGTTCGTTTCAGATTACAAGAGATGAAAAGTCATATTTCTGGTGCCGCAGATCTTTTCATTATTGTGGTACAAAATCTGAGTACTAAATAGAGCAATAATGCACAAACAATGACTACTTGTGCATTCATTACTCTGCCAAAATTGTATTTCAAATGAAAATCATCATCCAAGAGGTTTTCAGAAACAGTTTTCTCAATTTTAAAGCTTGAATTTCAAGGCTGAAAGAGCTGAGATTTTAATTGGTCATCTGCAAAAGTTTCCTTGAGTGGAAACATTGAGCGCCAAAGTTATAAAACTTGGTCGCAACAATCCGCCAGGATTTACTATATCAACGTACGTGAAATTCATATCATCTTTGCACAAAGCGCAATAATGCTTTCATCACCTTCAAACGGAAAATACTTCATTTCAATTTTATTTGCAAGATATTCTGTCACATTCTCGACATCGGATTACACGTCTGAACATCAGTAATTGAATTGATTTCATCACGGGTAATGTTTCAAAACCTAAAGAGAGTAAACAGCACGTATATTCTGTTCACTTTGAAAGATTTGAAGGTTATCGGAGACTGTGGGTTACTTTCTGCAACGGACCAGCCACAGAATTAAATATTTTGTTTATTTGCTTCGGTTTGCCAGAAGTGTGATTAATATGAAATCGACGGCACATCGAGGAACTTATTAAGTGGGCAAAAAGGAATTCCTAATACTTTACAGAGATAACAGAGATAGAAAAAAATCGTGCGTCGCTTCAGATTCGAAGAATTCAGATCATTGTGCACAAGTTTTCTCCATAATGTTGGCCCTTCCGATCATTATTAAAAAAAGTAGCAGGCGTACGAAAATTAGTTCACCTGATGTTTTCACATCCTCTCTTCGGCATGCCTCACTGTATAGTGCATACACTGAATCGAATGTTAGCCAAGATAGCGATGTGTGTTTTGGTACGTGCGAAGTGATATCACAGAACGCACGCCTCTCTCACTGGCTCTGGTTCCTCTGCTGGCAGCTTATTGTTTGCCATTTCCAATAGCAAGCGATACACGAATTTATTCATTCGAGAAGGATCAAGTTGTCTAATTCTGTGATGTGCCATTTCGATGTTAAGGCTAGATATGATTATTCTTTTCTAGGAAACTGAAGATACGCGCAGATGAATCTAATTATGTGGTACCAGCAGGTGGTAGACATAATTCCTGATGTTCTGATAAAGTCGGCTATACTGTTGAACTGGTAGCATAAATCAAGTAAGCAGATACCATAAGAATCACTGTATATTCCCATCTAGCAGCTAGATCTGTTCAATCAAGAAATGTAACCTTGACCGTACCTCCTCCATGTCTTCTAACTCACACAATTTTGTGAGTGAATCAATGGACTTATTTTTGTGCACATTATTCCGACTGTCATAATTTTTGTCGCATTCCAAATTTTTCACTCGTGACATGAGGATAAGTACTTGTGAGGATACCATATTTTTTTCATCTATCAAGCTATATTATACATTATGCAGTATATACGACAACTTAAAAAAACAACAAATTCTTAAAAAAATGCCTTAACAGAAATTCGCAGACTTGCAAGGTGAAGCTCTTCTCCACCTTGTGAAGAAGACATAATAACTTTATCACACAGTAACAACTTCATCATTGCAGATCAACTACTGTCCTATCGTTCTTGATAATTATGCAACCGCCAATTCATAGAGTGAAAATTTTATTTGTAGCAATATAGCCTACAGCAGCTGATCAGCTGATTCACTTGAAAAGGCAAGTTACAATTGTATTCATAAAAACATTTGCAAAATCTTCTCGATATATTTTGGCTATCAAAATCATAGACATTCTCAAGGGCTATGAGAGACGATGAGAGCGACTATAGTTTTGATACACGCAATATATTGAGAGAATTTGCAAATATGTTTATAAATATAATTGCAACTTAGCCTTTACATCACTTTTTGAAATTTATAATGCACAGCCAAGGCATTTCTCAGAACATTTGATTCATTGCAAATATTCGTGAATCCGGATGGTATCCACATGTTGGTTACTTTCAATTTCATGGCAATGTCTTGTCTTACATTATTCATTTCTAGGAATCGTTCTCATTTGGTTTCCATTTCATTGACAGAACGCTCACGAAGCTCAGCTGCTGTTGCTGACGTCGGTCGAGGATGTAAGCTGTTGAAGGATAAATAAGATGGGGTTTCTGGAAAAATGCAGAGAATAGCTTTATGACTCATTATGACTCATTATGACTTCTTCGGATTCCACAAGGTGTAGAGAGCACATTCTGGAGCTCTCTACTCAGGACAAAATCCTTCAATGGATTACTGCTCTTTTTTCTCAAAATTTCCTTGTTATTGTGGGGGAAGCTATGAAATAGTATACTGCGACCTTTCTCATTATTGCCATTATACGTTTGCAATCAAATGCTGAACAAAAATTAGGCATCGTCTAGCTTAAACAAGAAAATTAAAGGAAAGATTGCAGATGTAATTACTAAAATTGACAGTTATTCGCCAATTGTATGCTTTCTGTGAAAAATTTGAAAAGCTAACAATTCAGGTGTTGTATATCTAGGAGTGCATTGTATAATCATGCAGATATTGTTGGCCAAAATATCTGCATGTCATACCATTATATGATTCCTACAATGGCATCTAGTTAAAATCTGCACCGTGAATTCCAAATAACGCACGAACGAAAGAACTATTTATTTCTTTAGCCACTTATGTATGACGACGATTATTGATATTTCAGAGTTGCCAACTTACACGCATTTAGACCTCTTCTCACGCTCTGACGCTGGAGGCAAAAGTTCTCACGCATTCAAGAAATTTCTCACTTTTGCTGTACTTATCTCACGCATTCGCATTCGTAGCGATATTTCCTGATAGAACCGCACAGCCGCGTAAAATCTATGCAGGTAAGCGAAATAAAATGCTATATATTTGAAAGTCTATGGTCATGTAACCATCACTCCAAAACTTCTTCATTATACCATAGGCCTCTGGAATACCATGTCCATGCTGACCCCTGATGACGCTTGCGTTAAACTTCAACCATGGATATCATGGCAGTAAGGATGCTTCAGACATATATTTCTAATTATAAGTCTATGCTTCAGCGAAACAGGAAGATGGATATCATCGATAGAAATTCAAAACGACTAATCTGTAGCAAGAGGCCAAAATGAGTATATTTCATGTTTTTACTTAATTTTGGCGATTTCACTCATTTTGTAGAGGCTCTCAGACATCAAATTCTGAATCATGTAACTCACTTCAACTTTTATATCGAAGTTGATGTTCTGAGCTCAATCATGTTTCAAATTGCATGGCATTCTGATAAATAGTTTCTTTTCTGCAAAAGAAAATGTACGAAAATTGTCAATTGTTTCACAATCCACAGATATTTCTTGAATTGTTCCCATTGGATTCCAATGGGAATCCTTTAAACTTACCTATAACCGAAAGCGACTGGCTGCGACACTTGAGAATTTGATTTTTGTATTCAGCGTATCAAGATCTACAAATCCCCAAATTTTCAAGATCTACTATTAAGCCCTTTGTGCGCGAATTTAGGTAGAAAGTGTCGGTAGCTCCCGGACTATTTAGGGGGGGCGCCCCAACCCCTATGATCTTCTAACGATTAACTGATCTGGCATAAAACAATCAGGTATACCTGTTTTGGGTATGCTCTATCCGATGGTGGTATCACTTTTTCATTCCAAGTTGATATTGCTACTGTAAACAGCATTTTATACAAATAGTAGGCCTAATATCTTAACTTTTTTTCCCCATATGATTTTATTCATTTGTGAATTTTCGAAGAGTTAATGCCAAGGAAAAACACTAGGCTTACAATGTTGTTGCTTCTTTTGTCCACAGCGGTCCAAAGAGATTGAGAATACTGATGCACGATGCACCAATGTATAATCGGGCTCTGAATTTTCTAAAGATATATCAGAAATTACGACATCCTCACAGGATGCTCACTTAGATTGTCTTATACAAGATAGTGCAACAGCATTGCAAATTTATATCATTTTGCGTCACTTACTGAAATTTCATAATCAATCAAATAAGATATCCATTTTTCGTTTAAAATCATTGCATAAAGCAGGAAAGAAATGTTAACAATCTTCATTGTTATTATGCTGTGTAAATCACTGGAAAGTTGCTTGATTTCGGAAAATGAGAATGCTCCCAGATATTCAAGGCTTCAGAAAGTTTCAGAAGCTCTATGACATAAGTGTAAGGGTATCTTCTTTTTCCAATCAATTTTTTGTGATCAACAATTTGCTTATTCAAAAATATGAATCTTCTTGTTTCTATCGTTGTAATCAAATAAGAGCTTTCGTGTTGAAGTTTATTGAAATGCTTTGCTCCATACTTTCTACAAATTGACATCAACAATCCAGATTTGCATCAATGACCGAAATACCAAGGTGATATCAACACAGAAAAAGTAACCATTTCCCATTCGGATGAAAAATTCTTTTGCGGCACTGCGGTGTGCACAAAATAGAGATAGGCATCTTCCATTTGCTGAAAAACTATAAGGCCTACAGCATGTGAAGTTCGATAGCTTTTATAGCTTTTTTTAAGATCAGACTGTTCAATCAAAAACGCATTTTATTTGTCGATAGATTCAAAATGCTTTTACCGTTCCACAACCATGATTCCATCTCGTGCCTGGAAAACGAAATTATTGAGCACCAGCAGCTGGTGAAGGAGTAAATAAATAGCATCAGCTATCGGCAGAGAAACTGATTGAAACATTAAAATGAATGTAGGATTTTTAGGTATTTTAGGTAATAATAGAAAACTGTTCAAAAATCTGAAGCTCTCCTATTTGATCATCGTTTTAATTACCAATACACATGTAATGCTGCTACTTGCAATCCATCTGCTAGTTCTGATGGGTGGACATTTCTAAGTACCGCGACCATCCGTTCTTACTATTAGTACCGTAGTATTTATCAAGAACAGTGAATGAACGGTAAATGATCAGTTCAGGTTCCTTCTAATGTAGCTGATTACGCGTTTTCTGCAATTTTCTGATATTTAATCTTCGATGCACATGTGCTTGCTTAAGTGTCGGCTTAAAATGGCCGTAGATAATTACACAATGGACATCGACATGTTGGCTGTATACTTAGTACAGCCACCATGTCCATTGTGCAATTATCTACGACCATATTAGGCAAACATTATTACATATTGAGAAGGCAATTAAGGTTTCTTAAAGATTCATGAAGACCAAGACAAAAGAGTGCTGGTGCAAGAGGGTCTCCCTGTTGCAAGCCCTCGTCTGATTTTATAAAAAATTCACCGAAAGTTAGTAAAGTCGACTCTGAGTAGCAAGCAGCAAAAAGGTCAAGCAATTGAGGCGCATAGCTTGACAGACACTCAGCTATGTGGTCTCTCCTCATAGTGTTAAAAGCATTGCGAAAATCTAACTTAACAGGAATTTCTCCACCCGAAGACGCAGCAATGCGATTCCTCGTGCAATTAATAGCTGCATCTAAACCGGCACGGACACCGCACCCAAGTTGAGTTTGAATGAACAGCTCTGCGAAAAGATTCTCAAAATGAAAAACAGTACATTCGCAGGCGATGCGCCGAAAGGTGTCTCCAACTGCTATAGGCCTGATTCCTCCATCTTTCAGATTTGGCGCTGTTGCATTGGCCCCAAACAAAATGGCATTGACGGCTAGTGGCAGTTTGTTGGACATGATGGCATTGATTAGTTCAGCCAGAATTGAAAGAAGCTGATCTATTTGATTAGCTGCATTTACGCCAATAGCCTCTTTCAAATGTTGAGGACGTAAACGGGTAATACCACCTGCAGAGCCAGTTGGAAGGACCTGATGGGCTTAAGAATGTTGCTTTTATTTACATTAAGAGAATTCGACTGATTTGAGATCGGAAAAGGGCATCGATTATCGGGTCTAATGGCATGTTTTACCTGCAGTGCTGATAAGATGGTTGTAGTGAAAGGGGCTATGGTATATTATTTGGAACTCACAAGTCGAACGGCCCCTCGTATGTCTCCCTCTTTGACTTTACTGGAAACTAAAGAACGGAAATGTTGATCTTGATAATTTCTCTTTCTGCTGTTTGGTCTCGAATCTAACACTAAAATGGAATTCGAAAGAGTCTCAACATTATCATTGGCCTCGAAGGTAGCGATTCTCTCGCTAATGAGACTGCTTAAGTTCCGCGCATGTTTTCTACCATTATGAGGCGGTGATCGGAGGCAGAAAGTTGGGAAGAGGAGAAGACGTGACCAAGAGGCAAGATCATTTTGTGATAGGGCTGACTCAATCACTCTTATCAAAGCCTTTGCGAACTGGAAGTGAGATCATTTAGGGATGTGTTTTCAACAAAGAGGACCGACATGACCGAATAGCTTAGACGACAGGTAGAAAAGTGGTAGAGTCAGACAGGTCATCAAATCTGAAGGAAATGCTGGATGCGCTCATTGAGACAGTCTGATTTAACTGATTGCTGCTAGGAGGGCAAGGTTTTGTAACATTTTGAACACTCTCTTATTATTAATATTATTTAAACGTTTAGGGAGGAATCTGAGATCCTAGAGAAGCTTTTATTTTGGAAAATGGCTTTACTATGCTATTTCTGTTTAAAAATAACTGGGTAATTTTGGAAGCTGTTGAATATTTTCTATTCAATATCAAAGCTGTTGTTGGGTGTACGAATAAAATATGTTGAAGTGATGCGCATCACAATGAGATTGATCGACGATGAATTTTTTCTTAGTAAGGATAGACACCTAGGTGAATTTAGTATCATCTTTTAAGTGCTGCTTCTATATACAGTTAAATTGGATACATTGTCTAAATGGATGCAATGATAGGAAATTCTCACTGAACAGCATGTCAAGTCAGTAAAAAAACTAAGCCTGTATGAAAATTTGTTCATTACCAGTTTTACAAATCTGATAGTGCTCAGCTCCCCTAGAGTCACTGATTGTATCCGAACTCCTATAGCACCGGAGTGGAGTGTTTTAACTCCGATACAAATCCACTAACATGAGAGAAACATCACAACAAAAGAACATCAAGTTATCAAAATAATTATTAACTAAATTAATGCTTCAATAGTATCATAATAATAAACTAATAACTAAATAACAATAACGTTCAAATTTAGTAAACTGTTACATTCATTTGTCATCAATGTAGATGTTTTGGTAGAGAAATGTGCATTTACTTTTACAAACTGTGTAAGAATTGATAGACCTGATGACTAGGCAGGGATGCGGAGTCGGAGTCCCGGAGTCCCATCATTTTTGACGGAGTTGGAATCCTATCAAATGATAGGACTCCGGCCTATAACTAGAACCAAAATATGATGCAAACAAATTATCTATCCTCGTGCATTCCTGTCACTGTCTTGATGTCAACTTTCCAGTCAAACAAAAGCACAGAGACACTGCTGCATGCAAAACTTTTAATTATTGAGGGAATGAAAAACCGGTACTAGTTTGTTCGTGAACATTACCTCTTAACCAAACGTAAATCGTGTGAGATGGATCCTCCAAAGCGCATATTAAAATCGAAAGTGTACTCATATTTTTTGGAGAAGGATGGGGATTTGCCTGCCTGGTAGAGCATCAGGTAACACATCAGCAAGATGGGAGAAGCCGGGTCGCATACACCCAACTTAAAGCGACTTAAAAGTGGTGTCTAGGTGGTAAACGTTCATTGCAAATGGTTGATGATGGATACAGTAATGATCACTAAAAATAGGTTCATGTGAGTCTGTGAAGATCTATGATGTAGGTTACCAGTTTTTTTAAAAAAAATTAGGTTTATATACTTGCCAACGGAGTCGGAGTTCCGCATCCTTGGCACTAGGAAATATAAATTAGGAATAAGGAAGCAGTATAATCTCCATATAAAATGTACAGAAACCAACAGCTGATTCTTTCACAAGCGTTGGTTCGAGTAAACTAAAACTCCTAACATAAACCAACAGGGGAAAGGCAGTTCTTTGATGGGCACAGTGATTGATTTCGAGTTGATGACGCTTTTGACTAAACAATAACTCCATAAGCCTGCGTATCGGTAGCTGTACTGGCGACATGAAGAATATAATTAAAAAGATGTTAGTTAGAGCTATCATAACATAATATTGCTAGAACCATGACTTAGCATTGGTCATAAATGCTCAAGTCTCTGAGACCTTGTTCATATGTTCCTGCGAAATGGATGGTTAGATAGCGATCCATGCTTGATACATGACCATTGACTACATAGTTTACGACATTTTTATGACATTATCATCATTTGAATTTTTATGATTTGATTGCGGTCAGTTTGGTGCTAGATGATGTGCAGTGAGGAACGTATTGACCGTATTTGTCTTGATTGCATGTACTTTTATATGTCATTTTTTTAATACATAAAACCGCTCGAGAAAGATGTTCGTGTAAGACAACAAAGATGTGTTCTCCTTGTTTCTTCTGTTTATCAAGTTGAATTCCATAGACCCCTGCTTCCCTGAATTAATGACAGCCTGCCGTGTCATAAAAATGAGTCTGTCAGCAAGTGCGCCGTTCCGCACATTATTATCTTCTATTGTAACATGCATGAAGGCCAATTCCACCCAGAGATATAATAGACTAATTCAATTACATTATGTAGTGCTATTAAAGTTGATGCATTATTGGACAAGCTGACTCTTAGTATCATGGATAATTTGTAACTGAGGGCGCGCAAACGAATAATCAGCTGAAAATACATATCGTTGAAACGACCGTCACGACTAAATTCATGTATTAGTGATCAGACATTGGTGCACAGGACATTAAATTCAAAGCAACTGCTAATCTGCATGAGATGTCATAAATTAAAATGATTAGATTAAAACCTATATAATAAGATGTCATAGCTTCCTTTTAAATTCAAAGTATATATATATACATATATTCGCAATCCTCAAGATGCGAGCAACATGAATACGTCATAAGACAATGGACTTTTTCTAAATCTTTTCGACAAAACTAATAGGTACTAACGACTTGCTAACTACTGCAGCCGTGGTAGCAAGTCGGAACCGGAGCACACAGAAAATACCACGGCTCCGGCTTAAAATTTTGTATGCATTTAATTTCAGTCGCCTTGTGGGAAAAATTGGTATTTGACAGTGAAGCTGAAACGAATGCAAGTGTTTCAGAGTTGCAGGTAATCGTTGTAGACCTCTCAAAATCTGCTAGCCTTCATCTTCTCTCAATACACAACCTACTCTGAATAACTCATCTGGATTTTAGAGACTAGCGGACTTCCGTAAGATTGTGCTTCAGTCGAAAAACAGGGCGAAAGTTTTTGGTGAAGAACATACACCCATTCTCACCTCAAATTTACTGTATTTATTCAATATTTCTTGTCTTAAAATTGCATGGTTATTTAACTAAAAGTGCCTTACTTTCAACAGAATACTTAGAAATATGAAATTACTTCTCAAGAAGTGCTTTTGATACAAAAAGAAATAATTGAACAAATTAGAGGCGAAATCAAATTAAATTGAACAATATTAGAGGTTGAATCATCTCGTCCGACCTACAGCATGAGTTTCTGCAGAGAGCGAGGCTGAAAATTGGAGAGAGCAGGGTGCATGAGCTGTATGACCTAGAGATGGTTCTTACCGCAATACTAACCACTTAATTACAGAACACACAGGCAAATGTCATGTCACCGAAAGCCTTAGTCTTCTACACACTGGTTTTATCTGTGCCTTCTTTGATATTGTCTGTTAAGAGGTACCGGGAATACCTCGACAGATGTACAGATTCGTAGTGGTCATAAGGTGCACATCCTTCTGTAAAAGTCCCACTTTCGATCTTGTGTTGGCGACCCGACTGCCGTGGTAGAGAGTCGAAGCACGTGCCGGAGTCGCGGTAGCTGGACCACGGTTCCGTAGCTCTGAGTTCCAATTGATGCACATCTATTGACAATGGGCGGCCGTTATAATAATAATAATAATAATAATAGAACTTTATTGCCAATACAAAAAAGGTATACGACATGGTATGGTACAGTACATCAGGCATCATACAGAATCAGGAAGAGGAAGAAAACTTAACAAAAGATTTGTTGTACATGGCGCTGGTTCTTTTCTTAGGGAGCAGAGTTCTTTGGTGACGGATGGTGCAGGACAGTTTTTCACGAATTACAAAAAATTGGGAGAGGGGATGAGTGGACTTATTTTTGACAATTTTTACAATCAAACGCTGACAGGTTTCATTCAACATGTTAGTAAGGGAAGGTTTATTTACAACGCCAGCCCAACGCCTGGCCACACGATCAAGTTTCTCTAGTTTCCTGAATTTACAAATGTTCAAGTCACACATGGCCGGCCAACAAAAAGCTATATGGGAAAAAACGAAAGACATGTAGGCGAGCCAGATAGAAGAAACACAGTTCGAATTACAACGAAGCCTTTTTACAAGCGAGAGACCGCGACAACACCTTTTGTACAATTCTAAAAACTGGCGGTTCCATGATAAATCCGCCTCAAACTAAACTCCTAAAATTTTCAGAACAGAAACGCATTCAATAACATGATCGTTGATATATACAGTTTCAACAGAAGCAGTGGAGGAGCGAGAGATACATATGTACTTGGTTTTATTTACATTAATGAACGACTTCTTTTGGAGGGACCAGGCAGAAAAAGCATTCACAACAGGTTGAAAATCATGATATGAATCTACGTTATTTAGATGGATGAGGGTAATGTCGTCAGCATATGCAATAATCTTGGTTTGAGGTAAAGCAGGGAAATCATCAACAAGCAGAATAAAAAGAAGGGGACCTAAGATAGAGCCCTGGGGCACACCACTGCTAACTTCTTTCCAAGGAGTAGCAACACCATCTTCAAATACGCGTTGTTTCCGGTTACGAAGAAAATTACCAATAAAGCGAAGAGTAAAGGGGTCACAAGCAAACCGATTAAGCAGGGTCTCTAAAAGAGTTTGGTGACTAATACTATCAAATGCCTTTTGATAGTCAATGGCCAGGATATTTATAAAGTTTTGTGGGTTGAAAATGGCCACAGTATTACTGTGGGATAAATAATCAGCAGTTATTTGTTGAATTCTCAGAATATATTCACACAAATGGAATCTGACTGGTTTAAACAAAAATTACTCAATTCCTATTAATTTGATTGTCTTGACCAAGTCATCTGATAGCGCACATCATCGAGAATTGGAGGTTATGAATGGAATTATTGAGTGCTGTTTGATGTGTTTAGGACTTCGTTTGTTAAAGAAACACTAAATGTGAAGCCTGGACAGTGATTGAATGAATTTGAATATGTGAAATTGAAAAATGTTGTACGAAGACTTGCAACCGCAGCATTTCGTTCGAAGACAACAACAGAAATCGAATCAGCAGGTCCAATTTAGTATGTTTGTGGACAGGGTTATCACATTCAGGTCGAATCTAATGATTGAGAGGAGTTCAAACTGGAGAAAGTGTGTAAAATATATGTGAAATTGAAAAATGTTGTACGAAGACTTGCAACCGCAGCATTTCGTTCGAAGACAACAACAGAAATCGAATCAGCAGGTCCAATTTAGTATGTTTGTGGACAGGGTTATCACATTCAGGTCGAATCAATTGATTGAGAGGAGTTCAAACTGGAGAAAGTGTGTAAAATATATGTGAAATTGAAAAATGTTGTACGAAGACTTGCAACCGCAGCATTTCGTTCGAAGACAACAACAGAAATCGAATCAGCAGGTCCAATTTAGTATGTTTGTGGACAGGGTTATCACATTCAGGTCGAATCAATTGATTGAGTGGAGTTCAAACTGGAGAAAGTGTGTAATTTATATGTGAAATTGAAAAATGTTTTACGAAGACTTGCAACCGCAGCATTTCGTTCGAAGACAACAACAGAAATCGAATCAGCAGGTCCAATTTAGTATGTTTGTGGACAGGGTTATCACATTCAGGTCGAATCTAATGATAGAGAGAAGCCTAAAGTAGAGATTCTGAGTGGCAAAGAATGAAGCAGAAAATTTTGTGAGCAGGATATTTTATTTAAAGAAATAAACTTATTTTAATAATTGTCATAAGACCGCATGTGACAAATGTTACTCCATGGTTTGTATGGCTTAATTTCTCTGCTGTAGATTTATGGAGATGAAAAAACCGTGTATCGAATGATGATTGATATGCTGATGAGTGGCATAGAATGTAGATTTCTAAGCATAGCCTCACTTGCAAGCTACAATCGCAAGAATTGACAGGAGAAGCTGAACTGAGATTTGGAAGCATACCTACACATCTGACATGGTCTGCTTCATATTTAGCCAAAAAACATTCCCCTGTTATTTGACGACGATATTGCAGTCAGCACTTGTGTTACATAATATCATATATATGTGCTGCTTAATTATTACAATTCACTGAGAAGCAACAATCCTTCATTTTTTTAATTTCACATGTCAAACACCAATTCGATGGACCTATGTAATCGCTGTGAATAGGAAGGAAGGCGGTATTTGTGAAATTTAGCCAAGACCTTTTCTGAAAACACATCGATTCATGAATGACAGATAATGGGACATGCAGCAATCTTCACAATTGTCGTGGTGCGATTGGAAGGTTGGCAACAACACCCTCCACTATGATTTCTCATGTGGGAATACACGAAAACTGATTTCTGCAATGTTTAGTGCGACTACGACATAAGAGGTGCCATTTGGATGACATGGCTGCATTGGCATAAACTTTGAGTGAAATGATATCCAAAAGTGATGGAGGCGGAACATTAATCACCGAAACCGACTGATTCTGCTCGTTTCGGAAGCGTGTCATCGCTCTTGAACTCGCATTAATACTTCGTGGGCAGAATATCAAATTGGTCTACGTTTCTCTCTGCGGTATTGTATGCATTGAATACAATCAATGTTGATATCAGGAAATAATATTGTAGTGTTTAAAACATCAATTTTTTGAATCCACGTGGTTCATCAAGATATTAGTCGATCATGCATCGTATTTTAATCAAACTTTACTCTTGCGAATCTATCTGTTTTGCATTGGAGAAATTATAATTCTCGAGATATGCTACAGAACGAAAGAAGGTTCCAGTAACAATGTCTGTTGTAATGTCTTTTATAATACAGCTGGATTTTTCGGTTTTTATTATGTGTATTGTACATAAAAAATCCGCTGATATACCTGAAATTTTAGTACCAGGGCTGATGATGCACCTGACCTGAAGAAATCCAATCTTATTAAACTATCTACATACACGGTAGAAGCGAGATAACCTTCTCGCTGCTTTATACGCATGATGCCATTTCAGTTATTATTGGTATTCATTTTGGATATCGTGATGGTTGCACAGTCTATGTTTTAGTAAAAGAAATAAAATAATGAATAATAAAAGCGGATTATTGCTTCGAAAAATTACCACAATAGTAATACTGATGCAAATTTGACCTCCTAGCTGCGATACAATATTTTTCCACCTGAAATGCCAGGAACAAAAAAAATGCCGAATTATTATTTACTTTATTATATTGAATAACTCGGAAATCACAAAATCACCCATGTGAATATGTTTCATGCACATACAAACATTTTTAAAAGATGTCCACAAGATGTAAATTCAGGTTTACTCATGCCACTCACCCCAACTTGGTCAAACACAGAGATGTTCCATCACAATCCTTGCACTCGTGGAAAGTATTCTCCGAACGTTTTGTTTTGAGCATTGAATGCATTTCCTTCGTGTTTTCTTGTATTGAGATATTTAAGAAGGTACATGTATTTTGTTTGCAATGCTGTCTAATAGTTGTTCATTTCGCAACCTCTCTTGTCTACCCTCGTTTGGGCACGATTCAATACCGATAAGGTGTGTTCTGACCTGTTTCCTGAATTCCAATAGACTCATGCTTCTATTTTTTTCATGACGAAGGCGTCAAACACTCAGCTCTCCATCATACTGATGCCAAACTTTTTTGACCATACAAATGACTGTCGGACGCAGGTAGATGATGCAAGCAATTGGTATCTAATCTACGCCGCCCATTGTTTGCTTATACATTACAACTGTGATTGGCTTTTTGTACCGAATTCGCTGAGTACCTGGAAGAGCTCATTCTTTCTCAACATCTCCTGCGTTGTCAACAGTTGAAAAAACATAAACATCCTTGTTATCAACAAATTTTGCTACAAGACCGGGACCTTATCGTACAAAGGATGATTCCAGTTTTTGTAAGCGCTTTTCTTTGATAATAATCGGAACTCCACGACTGGGCCTAACTGTTCATCGTATACCTGTTTTGCGGCTCCATCGTAACAGACTCGCACTATGGCAAATTATGCAGCCTCTAGTGATACACGTATGTAATTAAAGTTGTGAGTCGTGCTACAAAGTCATATGTCTTCACATTATTAATTTGGTGAGTTTTAAGATATTTCACAACCTCAAAACTTTTTGAGCAGTAAAACGTCTGAGTGATGACATTCTGTGGTGATATTTATTGACAGCTTGGTGTCAACGCGCCATTGCATCAACATGCACATTTTGATTTCATGGTTGTTCCTTGTCATTTGTTGCTTCAACTTAACTTATATGATTATTTCAGTGTGATAAATCGGCTGAATACAACTTTCTAGAATTTTATGAATCAGATGATGAAAATGAAGAATTTTTGATCTTTGGAAAGTTCAGGAAATTAGCTTTTCTGTCGATATGAAATCATTCAGATCCCAAGCTGTTCATTAGGTGCACGTCATTGAGGAAAAGGTCAAGCTTATAAACTTAAGAACCATCGCTCACAGAATTCAAAAATTTTGATAACTGAGTGCGGTAAAGTCAAACATCGTTCATTATCTATTGCGTCAAAATTTAGTTTCAAAATTCAAACTGGAAATGTCTCAATTTTTATGATAAGGATATTTTAAAGAAATGACCGGATAATTTTCAGCGGTGTAATTGGAATGGCATATCTCGTAAAAATGAAAAACAGCGTGGGAGTTCGGAAAAATAGACCGGGGATCGCCCGGGAATTCGAGGCTTGAAATTTGGCGCCACCCTGTATATAATTAGTGAGATAGCGTGTAATCATTCAGAGAAGAAATTGTTCATTTTATAACTTTTAAGACGGCATATAAATATTACAAATAATGTCGAGAATGGTGAGGTTGGTAGTATCAGGATGGGCGGTGACCTTTAGATAGCTACTCGACCGGCAGGAGGCACTACTTCTTGAAATCATTTGTATATGAAACCATTCGTATTAATGGTCAACGCTTACATCGTTATCCATATGTAGCCAATGAGGTCACATGCGTGCACTTACGAGAAGCACATAGACAACCTGTTCCATCTTCCATATTTACCGCTTGCTGCATAACCTGCAAACACTCAGTGTGTGCAGTAAATGTAATAACCGAACCTCGTCTACCACCAACATGGCCTACCTGGTCCAACTGTCATGCGGTGGTGATCAGACCACCTACCACAATCACTACAATCGCAAATACATTGAAAACACACCGGAACATGGAATTGACATCACTTTGGTCCCTACACACCTATATCCAGCCACCAGGGCCTACCTGGTCCAACTGTCATGCGGTGGTGATCAGACCACCTACCACAATCACTACAATCGCAAATACATTGAAAACACACCGGAACATGGAATTGACATCACTTTGGTCCCTACACACCTATATCCAGCCACCAGGGCCTACCTGGTCCAACTGTCATGCGGTGGTGATCAGACCACCTACCACAATCACTACAATCGCAAATACATTGAAAACACACCGGAACATGGAATTGACATCACTTTGGTCCCTACACACCTATATCCAGCCACCAGGGCCTACCTGGTCCAACTGTCATGCGGTGGTGATCAGACCACCTACCACAATCACTACAATCGCAAATACATTGAAAACACACCGGAACATGGAATTGACATCACTTTGGTCCCTACACACCTATATCCAGCCACCAGGGCCTACCTGGTCCAACTGTCATGCGGTGGTGATCAGACCACCTACCACAATCACTACAATCGCAAATACATTGAAAACACACCGGAACATGGAATTGACATCACTTTGGTCCCTACACACCTATATCCAGCCACCAGGGCCTACCTGGTCCAACTGTCATGCGGTGGTGATCAGACCACCTACCACAATCACTACAATCGCAAATACATTGAAAACACACCGGAACATGGAATTGACATCACTTTGGTCCCTACACACCTATATCCAGCCACCAGGGCCTACCTGGTCCAACTGTCATGCGGTGGTGATCAGACCACCTACCACAATCACTACAATCGCAAATACATTGAAAACACACCGGAACATGGAATTGACATCACTTTGGTCCCTACACACCTATATCCAGCCACCAGGGCCTACCTGGTCCAACTGTCATGCGGTGGTGATCAGACCACCTACCACAATCACTACAATCGCAAATACATTGAAAACACACCGGAACATGGAATTGACATCACTTTGGTCCCTACACACCTATATCCAGCCACCAGGGCCTACCTGGTCCAACTGTCATGCGGTGGTGATCAGACCACCTACCACAATCACTACAATCGCAAATACATTGAAAACACACCGGAACATGGAATTGACATCACTTTGGTCCCTACACACCTATATCCAGCCACCAGGGCCTACCTGGTCCAACTGTCATGCGGTGGTGATCAGACCACCTACCACAATCACTACAATCGCAAATACATTGAAAACACACCGGAACATGGAATTGACATCACTTTCGTCCCTACACACCTATATCCAGCCACCAGGGCCTACCTGGTCCAACTGTCATGCGGTGGTGATCAGACCACCTACCACAATCACTACAATCGCAAATACATTGAAAACACACCGGAACATGGAATTGACATCACTTTGGTCATCTGTCTCCTTGAATATTGTACACCATCACATGCATGTGACCTGATCTCCACTGGCTTTCCGATGTCCATGTATCGGAAATATCGGAAGATGTATATAACATATCTGTATTTCTTGTGCTATAGTGGGAAGTTCATTTGTATATATTTTGCCTCCTTTTCATGTATGCGATTAATACTCCTCTTGCATGTGTCACATTTTTTGGAAGGTATTTCTCGTATTTTGAGGCTGTATCTGCATGTTGTTCGATTGAAATACATATTCTTTCCATGCATTTTTTTATATTGCATTGATCATTTCTACGTATTACCATTTCTATTGCGTACGCATGTCATCACCGAAGTTCCTATGCCTTTTAGTAATTGACTTTTCCTCGTCTTCTTTCAGAGGCTCGAACGACCTATCCAACCGTCCTAAGGAGTCCTGACGTAATTCATTTGTTTTCTGTGCCTACAATATAGTGTCCGACTATTCTGATACTGTTCATAATAGTCTGCTCTACACCCCTATCACGGCGGTGACAGACCTCATCCTTTCCCATCTTCTTCTCTGGACTTCTTGTGCTTCGTTGTTTTTCTCTATTCCTTAAATGTCATATCATTTGGATATGTGTGGCTCTGAATATGCACATTATAAAAATAAATAATCCACCATGAAATATTGTTCTTTATTGTTCTGAGGCAGAAGTATTACCTCAGTAAGGCTACTCAGTAGATCCAGTCACTGAGTCTAGTGATTAATTTTCAATCACCACCGATAAAATAAATGCACAAGCTTACGAACAACTGGTAGTGGAATGATAATCAGGTGCTAGTAACATATGCTTACCACCCTACTCAGACACGTCTCCAGCTGTGGTAACTAAGTCATTGCGGTGGGCGAACTAAACTGATGCCAATCAAGCAACCGAAGTATCCGATGATCCGAACTGATAGAGTTAAGCTATTCAGTGAGCTATATCTGACTTCCGATGCCAAGCATGATGGCAATAGGCCTACATATTTCTCACATATCACTACCACTCAAAAAATTTCAAATCTCTTACCTTGAAATTTTTGAGCACTTTTTCTTTGAGAAATTTTTGAGCAAAATTTCTTCAGCTGGACAATGCTCCCTCTCATAACTTACGAAGAACCATAGCTTGTTTCGATATGCATAGCCTCAACGTCCTGCCCAATCCCCCGATTCACCAACCCAATTGGGAATGTAAGGGGCATTGTGGAACAGAGACTCAGAGATTGCAAATCTCATTCTCGCAGCGAAATAGCATCTTCATTTGTAAAAATATGGAATCGAGATGGAGAAACTCAAGAAATGTGCACGCCTTTGGTTGAAAATGTACCAAGACGAATAGCTTCACTGATCGCTAACCGTGGTGGACACACTTAATATTGATAACTTAGAAAGCTTCTACTTTCATGTTTTCTTATCCTATACAATGTATTCTAAATAATCACGAGGTATGTTTGCTTTTATATTGATTTGAGATGGTTATACACTCAAAATTTGCAAATTTCAGGCTTGATGCAAACTTGCTGAGCCATGCTGTATGTTAATTTCAGAGGTAAACTCTTAGAATGAACGATGTGATCCATTTGTGGGGCCTCCTTTAATATGGCTGAACCTATTTTTTATGTTCACGAGTTATTCCAATAACAACGATCAAAAGTTATCCGGACACTTCTTTAAACTATTTTTGTCATTTCATTTGAGAAATTTCCTGTGCTAGATAATGAACTGAGTTTTCCGAGCTCATCACTTAGCTTAGTCATTTACTTTTATTCGAAATATCAACCAAAATTCTGATGTACTTTTCTGTCAGTGGAAGTGTTGGAAGAATTTTGTTAACATGATTTTTGACTGATATCATCCTGAACTTAGTGTTCATGGGGGCGCATAAATAGCCTAGTGCTAAATTGCGCGATTATCCTTAAATTGCTTCTTGTTCAAAAAGTTGTGCTTTTGTAAAAATTCTTTTAACCAATGAAACTGATAACGCAAGACAGACAATAATTTATGACCTTTTTAGTATGTATTTCGAGACTGCATAATTCGCCATATTACGAGTCTTTCATGAAATTGCATGCAGGCACATTATGAAACACAGAAATAAAAAAAGATTTTTAACTACCGATGTCAATTAATTGCGACTTTATACGTGTATGTGCGAATTATAGCAACCCAATTGCGTACACGACCTTAATGCAGTGTGAATAGCCACAAATTGCTGCCATAGAATGCAACGATTGCTGATTTGAATAACTTTTAGCGATTTCACTATAAGTGACGCGGCAACGACATAACCATCGCCGTACAGCTATCATTGACGATCATGTGGAAATGAAGCAAATATACTTCATCATGAATATTCCATCCAGATGTTGTGCATATTTACTTGATTATATCAATCAGGATTCGAAAACATTTAATAGAAATAGTGGGCTTAATAAGTCACATTACTGATGGTTAAAATCAAGAAATTATGTTCATTGAACTAAGAGATAAAAATCATCAAATGGCATTCCCCGGCTATTTCAGGGGTAATTGGTTAAATCGCTAATATTTAAGAGCGATTCCTAGGCCCCAACAAGATTCCTGGGCGATTCCCTGGCTCGGCCGCCACCCTGACATACAGGAATGATACTTATATAGGAATGCTGAAGTTAAGTCGTGGTGCTCTCTCTTGCTGCAATACAAACGTTCGTAATCGTTCACTTTTTTCAGCACTGAAAAAGAAATCTAAATTTGGTTTCTATGGAAACAATGAAAATTGTACACAGTAAAATCCCGCTATGACGTACACGGGATATAACGTATACATAAAATATTGCCGGCAAAATATCATATCCGACTAATAATATGATACCCTGGTTATAGCGAACACGACTAAAACATACAACTGGATATAACGGACAGAAATTTCACTCCCATGAAAAAATAACGCACAAATTTGTTTCAACTGATCTCAATTCCAGACAGTTGGAGATATTCTCAGAAATATTTTGATGTGTAAGTGTTGTGAGTGTTTGCAATCTATGAAATTCGCGTAATGAAAATTCTGAAATGATCGAGAAAGTCGTCATATTGATAATTCAGAGCAAACTTTTATCCCAGGGTTCAAGCACCTCACGCAAGCGTCAATCCCTCACTTTCGAAATCAAAAAGATCAATCTCCGACCAAATAGAAAGAAAGTCTAACGGAATGGACCCGAGATTATGGTTTATCACGAACAACAATATATGCGATATGACCACGTGAAAAATACAAAACCAAACTGCTTTTGTGCATGACAAGACGAAGAGAATGCGAAAAGGGAACTACGAAGATATTGAGGAGACGTTGATTATATGGCTTCCTCAAGAAAAGATCAATGCAGAGCACCTGTAACAGGACCGCTGCTCAAAGAGAATGCCAACCAATTCCGCGAGCAACTTCGTGAAACTGAATGTATGGCTGGTTGGACAGATTTAGGGCCTGACATGTGATTCCTTTACCATCGTGGAGAAGCTAGCGATGCTGCACAAGCTGTCCGAGATGACTGGCAGAAAAAAATGGACTGATTGTGAGCCATGTGATATACTGAACGCAGATGAGACTGCCCTACATTATCAATTACATCCAAGTAAAACCTTCACTTAAAAGGGTGATCTATGTCATGAAGGGAAAAATTGCAAGCAAATTTTGACTGTCATGGTTGGCACAAACATGGATGGATCTGAGAAAACTATTTTCTATTTTCACAATGAGAAATTCAGCCGTAGACAATGATGTAGGCCTACATGATTTACCGCTTAAAAAGCAAACCTTCGTCAAACCAATCTGAATTCAGTACAGGATACATGCAAAGCAAGTAGGTACTTTATACCGCCAGCAACTTATATTTGTAATTTTAAATGCAAGTGAGTTGTCTAATCATAATTATCAAGTTATAATACCAAATAACTTGTTTCATTCAGAAAATATGGAAAGTGATGATGCAAAAGTAGTACTAGATTGGTTTTAAATGGAAAATGCCTTACCCTTGATATAACGTACATCGGATATAACGGACATTTCTTTCATTCCCAAGAGATAGCGGAATTATACTGTATATGAATGAAATGAATCCATATCAATACAATGAAAATCCATATATGGAACAAATTCTATTGGAACTTTATGTTATTATCACAATATCATCATGATCAAAACGATATACAGAATTATCAATCCACTTGGTTTCCATACAGCTTTAAGCTACTTACACCCATTCCACCCCACCATGCCCTACTTAATGAAAGAAAAATAGAACAGATTATTCTTAAGTACGCAAAAGCCGAATAACAGATCATCTAATTTGATTAAGTTGTCGAACCCATGGGGGACCGTGTCGTTTTCTGCATTAAACATTCAGAACCTGTGCTACCTACTATTTGGTGCACTTTACCAGTATTAAGTTTTATTTAACAAACTCCGCACTTTTATTACGTGGAAAACTTCGATGTTAGAGAAATGTGTCAGAAACAATGGACTACCTTCCATCGATTAATCGGTACTCGGTCGATTATCAAAATCACTGATCGGTACATACTCCATGTAGACAGATGACACATGGTGAGCACATACAGAAAATTCAACAACGAAAAATACCCTTGTATGCAGACATTTCCATGGTGAAAGATTTCTGAACCTTGGTCAGACGTTTGCAAACCACTAAAAAAATTCTTACTATGAAAGTCCTAACTATGAAATAGTTAGAAGACGAATGGGCATTCATTGGAAAGGCAAGTTAATTCTGTATATGAAACAGTGTTCATTTTAATGAATTATCCAATTTCAAGCATGTGATCGCATGTAATGTAACTTGTAGTTGTCAAATTGCTGAAAAACGAAGATCTGAAATAAAATAATCGAAAAATCAATCACAATAATGAGATTTATGGATTTTTAATTAATAAATTCAAACAAAACATCTAATTTTTTTCATGTTCATACTTGAAATCAAAGCAATATTGGAGGACGTTATATAACTTTGATATTGCTCATAAGTTCAAAAATGTTATAAAGCCGATCAGTTAATTGACTTGCTATCAGAGGATTAAATGTTTTGACTCACTGAATTAATCTTCAATTGATACGCAAATGTAGTATAATTTGATGTTATCAATTGACATCTGTAGTATCAACAGGTCAGTAGTTTTATAACTAATAACACGTGGGAGAAATACGGCCATGCTCAGTGCGAAAGATTTTCCGATAGTCTAACTGTAGAAATACCTGGATGCAAATATTTGTACAAATCTACAGTACTATAGTTTTTTCGCGCCACGGGTCCCTGGTTGCTTAGCAACGGGACCGTGTCCAAGGTCACGGGTCCCGTTACCAACCAGGGGACCCGTGGCGCGAAAAAACTATAGTACTGTAGATTTGAATTCTACTATGACACTAAGTCAGGTCCCCTCGTAGGGAACGGGTCCCTTCAGAGAATATATAAGAAGGAGTTTGAATGTAGATGAAGTATACCGCTGAAGAAGACTACTCAGATACAACATGGAAGTAGCAGGAACAGAAACATCAATATTCTTCCCATTACTTCGGGATCAAGTACCCAAATTGATATATAGAGATATTCCCCTTTTTGCTGGGATCAGATTCTATCAGATAGGAAGACATGTGTGGTGGTGAAGCGGGCCGTGGTACGGACAGAGACGCATGTATTTCCACCAAGGATTGATACTTCTATTTCACAAAATCACCTGTATTTCGTGTGTTCAGAAGTAAAAACTACCCACCGGAGAAGCCACTCTACATGGAACGAGGTAATATTCCCATGTATGAAGGGGATATAATTCTGGGGTACACCCCTACAAGAACGATCGTGCGTCGTGCACAAGGGTGGGTGGATGATGGAAGGTGGATAGAGGCGTGTGTGATGGAACAACCACATGAGGAGCCAATCATGGACCCACCTTACGAGACGGAACGATTCTGTCTGAACGGAGCGGCAGGATCATGGATACGTATTATTTCGATCGGATACTACAAAGACGTTGAAGAAGAGAGTGAGGGTTATAAGACATTTCATGAAAATAAATGAACAGTTATAATGATGAATGATGATGAATGAACTTTTTTGTACCATTTTGAATAAACATACATTATACATGTGATTATTTTCATTGAGTTATACTATAGGGAAGAGTAGATGGTAGTATAAGAAGAGATATGGGGTATAAATAGGGTTAAGTGGAAATAGATTGGAATATAATCATCATGAGTGAGATTCCAGAGTGTGAGGTGCGTTATCCTATACGTCATTGGAAGGGTAAATTTTGGCAATATCACCGTACCATTCCATTATTTCATGGAGACAAGATAATTTCAGAGACAAAGAACTGTGTAGTGATATCACGCCGTAAGATACAATTGGAAAATGAAATAATTCCAACGTATATTGACACATTCTATTTTGAAGTAACACCGACATATCATGATCCGATTACAACAACGGTGGAGAAACCGAAAGACTGTCTTTATTTTGAACGTGATTACATTCCAATGTATGAAGGGGATGTGCTTATATCATGGAATTCTACAGAAACATGTATTCGACGTGCTCCTGGTAGAAGGTGTGAAGATGGGAGTTTGGCAGAGGCTATGTCAAAAGTATATGGTCATACTCCAGAAGTGTATAAACGACCGAAAACTGACACGACGATTTCGTTTGGATTTTGAGAAGAAGGTATGGGTGCAGATTATTCATACCGGTGCATTGACTGACATTGAATGGACGGGTGGACAAACGAGGTAATTTCAGGGTCCCCTGAAGGGGACCCGTGAAGGGATCGGGTCCTTTGAGAGATGTATATAAGAGTGGATGAAATGAGTGTCATAATCATAATCATGGTAGAAACACGAGAAGAGTTGAGAGTAAGGCAGCGTGAGGAGATGAAGACCATCAAACAAATGATTGAAAGATATAAGAGGAGAGCCTATAAATCGAAGAATCCAGAGAAGATCAGAGAGTGTGAGGACACATGCGACTTTGTGCTGAAAGCGACGATAGTGAGTCATCAACGACAATCAAATTATTGGAGAGATGGATTGTGGAAGGGACCCGATAGAGGACCCGATACCTTTTAAAGGACCCGATACCTTTTAGAGGACCCAAAAACTTTATATAAACGACTGTTGAGATCATTTGTTTCATATTTTAAGTTGTGCAAGTGAACATGCCTGACATCACGTTACTTCAACCATTGCGAATTACCATTCCCGACGTGTTGGTTCCAGAGACGGACGCTGAAGACTGGCCAACTGATCTTCCGTCTGGATGGGGATCGTGGCCCGATTTGAGTGAATTGCATGATGAAGGACTTCCAGAGTTAGTGACACCTACCCCGATGGACAATCAACCTCCAAGGTTTTCACCAGATATTACACAGTTGGACAGATTTCTAAATTCACCATCTTCCATTCGGACGAATTTTAGTGAAATGACGGATGAAGAGTGGGAGACGTACGAGAAGGATAAGGAGAAGGAGAATAACCCCCCCCAACTCAAGGGCAGGATCGCCAGTACTTCAATTGGGACTACGTCGATTTATCCCTCAGATACCACGACCACGACCACAACAATACTTTCATGGACACTCTTCACGATTAAATGTGAGACAAGAGGTAGATTTACTTGATGAAACAATTCTTCATGTTGTGGAGTTAGATAGTGTCTTTCAGTGATGTATTTGCTTTATCTTTCAATAAACTTACATGGTAAGCCTTGATTCTTTTGAATGAATGGGTATGGGATTTAGAAGTTTAAGTAATCATATACATGGTAGATTGTATGAATCATGCCATATTATAGACGAAGACGAAGACGTCAGAGAGGGGGTATTCTTATACCTTTAGCGGGACTACTTGGTAAACATTTTGCAGGAGATATTACAAAGGGTGTATCACGTCATATAGCAAGGAAAGCAATCAGACGTATTAAGAATAAACGAAAGCGCTAAGTAACAGTGAATGGAATGTTACTATGACAATGCCGTATCGTGGTAGACGAAGACGAAGACGAAGACGACGTCAGAGGGGTGGTTTTTTCGTCGGTCCAATTCCAATTCCAATTGTACCACGTGTACTTAATAAAGTATTCAAAGTATTGAAACATCGAGATGTAGGAACAGGTCCTACATTACTACATAGACTTACTCGTGTTGCTCGTTCTAAGTAAAGGGTGGTGTTTTGTGTTGGATAATCACTATGGTGTACCGTGGTAGACGACGACATCGAGGTGGGATGACAGTGTACCGTGGAAAACCACGACAACGAGGTGGGATTCTTCCAGCAGCAATTCTCCCCATATTAGCCATGGCGGGGAAAGCTGCAGCAACATCAGCAGCAGCAACAGCTGGGGGTATTGCGGCGAAGAAAGTAGCAAAAAAAATATTTGGAGCTGGAAGACGTAGACGTAGACGTAGACGTAGATGATTATAAGTAGAGTGTAAGGTGTGTGGAGATGGTAACATTATGGTATACTGTGGTCGACGAAGACGAAGACGAAGACGACGGCAAAGAGGTGGGGGACGGATTAAAAATTTTATGGACACTACACAGTATCGTGTATTGAAGGGGTTGTTAGCAGGCGCTACAGGAGCTGCAAGGGATGAGGGTTAATTAAATTTAGATTGAGAAGGAGATGATTATAAGTAAAGAAGGAGGATCAAAAGTATTATAATGGAGTGGAGTGATATGTCTGAGGATTATTTTCAATCCCTTTTCCCCGTGGGAGGTGTAAAAACTACTATGGAGGAAGTCTATCAGGTGTTGGATAATGCATTAGAAGGAGAGACACGATGTACAATGACTGTGTCGGAGAGTGTTTACCGTCAAGCACAACGAGAATTACAACCGAGACACGTGGGCGATGTAAAGGGCCATTTACAATATACAGTGTATGAGATGAATCAGCCAAAACCCTATATAAACCGTACAGATCATGATTGATTGTAGTTATGGAACAGACGCTGCGAGAGATGGTTGAGAAGCAGAGTATTAGAGAAGGAGTGCAACGGTGCTGGAAATCTCCTCCAACATGTAGTTATACAATGACAATGGACAGTGACGCGATTATTATGAAGGATAGACAGAGTGGTGAATGTATCTTGAATGAACAAGAAATGGCAACTCGTTATCTATCTTCCTTTAAAGGAGCAGTACGAATGCATACGTCAGATATGGGGGCGTATTTGGTACCGGATCCATTGAATCCATACAGAGGTCCAAATCTATCCTACTTCAAGGACAAGAGTGTAAAGACTGTGTTTGGAATGAAGTATCCAAGTTTGATTATTCATAGTACCTCATTACGCCCATATACACCGATGGATGTGATTCGATTATCTGACGCGATTGTGTGTGCCAATCAAGTGAACAAACGACGAGGTTTGAAACGACGAGGAGAGGAGATTGTACACCACCTTAGTGAGGATGAAGGTAGAGAGAGAATGGACGAGGAAGAGATGGTTGGAGAAATGAGTGTAAATGACCCTCTCCCTTTCCATCGACTCAAGAAGCGGGCCAAACGGATGAAGGAACAGACGAAGCATGATGATTTTGAACTTTTGGATTTACCATTTGGAACCCCCGATGAGAAATGGAAAATATGGAACGAAGAATTGGAGATAGTACAATCTGACGCGTTTAGAGACATGATTCAAAGTTTCTATTTTCCTCATCGAGTACGTGTTAATGTACAAAGACATCGGATCAGTGAATCCCATCCAAACACCCCTATTCCTATACGTATTCAAACCTATATAACAATTCATTTGTATCAAAATGCGTGTACACCAACACAACGGTTAAAAATATATGATGATGGTTATACTTTCTACTTTCGGACTATGTATCGTGTACGTGCTAACTACATGCGCTATATGGAAAAGCGTAAAATGGAATTGGAAATACAGTACATTATGCAAAGTAGACATACTGTAAACAATGATACAGAATATGACTCAGATGATGAAGATGACGGTGATGATAATGACTGTGATGATAATGACGATGATGATGAAAAAGTACTTGTTGTTGTGTAAAATAAACATACAGAACAAAGCATGTGTTTTTCTTTCTCTATATAAGGGGAGGGTTTCAAAGATTTATCAGAAGGATGTCTTTACCAACAGCGTGGTGTGTAGCATTAGAATTGGGATATTCAGAAGAAGTGATTAAAATTGTGACACATTGTGAAGAGAAGATTAGTGCAGGTGCATTAATAGAACGTTTATTGGATTATGAAGAAGGGATTCCAGTTAAAAAAGTGAAGAAGGTAACATTTGGATCTATTACGTGTAAGATGGGTGAGACTGTAACCATGTACCCATCCATTGAGGCACGTGAGGAAAGAGTACGATTGGAAAAGGAGACACGTACATTACTTCAGGAAATACGATGTATTATGTGTCGTATAAGTGAGTTGTTAATATTATTTATTCCATGTGGACATTGTATAGTGTGTAAAGAATGTTATGAAACAAATTGGTTGCTACAATGCCCATGGTGTTCTATGGATATACATCAAACGGTTGTTGTCTTCCGTGCATAAACTATGTTAATGCACAATAGCAAAGATATATAAGTTGAAGGTGTGGACAAGAGTGTAAATTTATGACAATGACGCACCCATTAGGTGATGTGATCCTCAATTATCTGGTGGTGGATACGGAAGGAGATACGGATTTGGCAGAGGTGACGTGTTTATGGATACAAGAACGTGCATGGGGTATATTATTTGTGGAGACGTTTCATGTATTGATTCAACCCTCTGTAACGGACACGGTTTCTGGATTACCAATTACATCCTCCGGATTGTGTTATTACAATGAACGATTTGATGTGAGATATATTCATGGAATTGGTAAAGAGATACGAATGAATGAAGGATTATGCTATGAAGATGCACAAGCATTATTAAAAAAATTTATACATATTAATGAACAACGACATGGACCTGTATATGATATTCTGATGGCTGGTCCATCAACAGCGGAGTTCAATTTCTTAAAGCCTGTGATCTTGAACAGATTTCATGTGATAGATGTGTTTTTGAAACAATGGAATCAACGTGTAAAGGAACCAAGCCATTTAGCAGCGGTAAAAGTGCGGGATGAAGAAATACCTATTGGATGTTCAAAGATGGTATGTCCTAAACAAACCCATTACCTTTATAAAAAACCGAAGAAATCGAGTAATACAGAATGTCAACGTTATAGATGGGCACATGGATATCACTGCTCTTTAGCAGATTGTGTTGAAATTGTGTTATATTACTTTGGTATTTCAAAAGACAATTGTGAATCCTTTACAGGAAAAACAGTATTTGTAAACCGCCAACCATGGCATAAACTCCATGATATGGCTTGGTCTAACACCACTACATGTAAATCAAAATCTGTGTAAAATATATGGAATGTTATATGACAATGATGTTTTAAGTAGATGAGGGAATGGTGTATGGAGGGATAATGATTTTTCTTATGATTAGTTCCTTTTTGGTTCTCTGTCTAACTCAACATGATCCTTGTGGTCCTTACGATTATCTTACAAGTCTTGAAAAGAATACGGGAGATAATTATAAGGAGACATAATGGTATGAGGTGGCAAGCAGCTGTCCAAGAATTAGAGGAAGTAACAACTTCATTAAGTAACATGAATGAAGAAAAGGTGAGAAATCGTAATGGTAACAACCAAACCCAGCGTGATACGTAACAAACGAGGTCAACGAAAGAGTGTATGTCGTGGAAGACGGTATTGGGGGCGATATGATGAACAACATAAGAAGAGGATGAGAAGAGTGCAGTCATGGGGGCGAAGATATGACTTTACGTAAAATGATGACGTTAGAATGATGACGTCAATATGATTGAGATGGAAGGTGGTGAAGTGGAAAGTCCGGAGAGGCGGGCGAGACGATGTATGAAAATGTCATTATGTACATTCTGTAGACTTCCATTTCGAACACATCGCATGAATGAACATTTACGTCGCAGACATAAGAATAAACCCAATGCAATTGCAATATCCCATGCACGTAATGTGACGGATCGCTTTAAATATGTATGTTACAAGTGTATGAAAGTTCTACCACAAGATGCTGGTAAAGCACGATTAGATAGATTTGTGAGACAACATCTCAATCATGTATGTCAAGGGGAGCGAATAAATACAGAACAACGTATGCAAATCAAACGAATATTTAAGACACTTAATACAACCAATCATAATGTAGATTTGGATGCAAGTGACCATGACAACCCAGCACCAGCACCAGCACCAGCCCCAGCCCCAGTACCAACACCAGCCCCAGTACCAACACCAGCCCCAGTACCAACACCAGCCCCAGTACCAGAATTTGATGCAGATGAAGCCTTACGTGCATTGGTGGAAGGTATGCCAGATGATGGAGTGGACCGTTATACAATGATTCAACAACAGCTTCCTATGGATGTGATGGAAAGAGCGATGGGGGATGTAGCCTATTCGGATTTACTGTCCCCATATTCACCACAACCGAATTTACCAGATCATTTTAGAGATGAAATACCACAAGTAGTGGATGAGAGACCATGGATTGATGAATTGCGAGAATTACAGGGGGAAGATTTGGCACCGTTACAGGTAGGGGATATTCCAGAACCTCTCATACAACCCACATTACTTCATAGTGCCTTACCGAATCCAATGAGAACTGAGATTGAGAATGCCTATGTCGATAGTTATAATCAAGTTGCAAATAATCGACATATTGGTACATCACCTCCTCCCCCTATGATTTTCAGACATGATCAAGGGACAAACCCTCTACCCATTCCAAGACGAGATCAAGGGACAAACCCTCTACCCATTCCAAGACGAGATCAAGGGACAAATCCTCTACCTAATCCGAGACGAGATCAAGGGACAAATCCTCTACCTAATCCGAGACATGATCAAGGGGCAAACCCTCTAGCAGATCCTCATCAGTATGAAGTACATCCACCGATACTTGAGAATGGGCAACAATACATCACTGAGTTAAATGCACTTAAAAATTCAATTATTGTGAATTTACTTCATGATTCTATTACATTACAAGAGCAGCGTTTAGAAAACCGACGACGTGTACTCCACCAATTAGAACAGCGATTTCAAACGGTAGTACAACACCCTGATCGAGGGGATGGGAATGGTGTATACACCGATACAACAATGGAGCGTCTGTTACAGATGTTGGATACAAAAGAGCGTTTTATTGCACACATGGTTCATGAAAATGCCAATCAAGTAGCTCAACGTGAAAATATGCTACGCTTTATTCGTGAATTCAACTAAGTAAATGTAGGGATTTTTACACAATGTAGCAAACATGTGTCAACGGTGTATAGAACGTCAAACAGTGTTTAAAGATACATTAGGTCATTTGAAGAAGGGGGTAGGCTGTTTTAAACGTACAATTAATCATCGAATCAACCAATTACCCAAAGCATATGTAGAAGATTTACGAAAACTGATGGAGAAGATGCAAAAAGGTGGTGGAAATAAAAAACTCACACCTGTACAGCAGGAATTCTTTAAAGTGTATGGTCCAATTCTACGCAAATTTGTACGACCCCCTATTGATTATTACAGTTTTCTGAAAAAGAAACGTCGATTTCAACAAAAACAAATGCCATTTGTACAAGCCTATGCCGTAGCGTTTCATGATGATCCAACCAATTTTGATTTGACAGATATTCAAGTAAATCATGATGAGACGACTATATAAGGAGAAGAATATTCACTTCACTATCAGTGTTGTGACATGTCGCCCAGAATTCAACATCTCTATCATCATCGGACATGGAATACAACAGATTGTATGCCATGCTCTCCCTGTAGCTGCAAACTACCTACTATTGACGTTCCAGACACGTGGATTACCGCTATTGTGCAAATTATCATCATCATCATCTTTGTAATGAATATGGGACTGTGTGGTAGAAAAATAGTCAAGCACCGTAGACGACTTGTGGGAACGGTGCATGGTATAGGACTGAATGCACAACAGTCACCTGTTTAAACATTATATAAAAGGATGTGGAATCAGTGTAGAGACAAACATGAGTTTGGACGGACGTAAGCGTGTTATCCTCTTGGACGATGAAGTAGCACCTCCAGCCAAAATTCAGGCTGGAGATGTGAAGAAAACAAAGCCGCAACGACGACGTTTACCCACTGTGGTCAATGACACTGTGAAGGGGTTCTTCAACAGCACCCTCCACGCAACACGGAGAGTAGAGTGGTCAAAACGACCATATACCAATCTACGACATCTTCCTATTGCCATGGTGAAATTAGCAAATCCCAGTACTGATATTCCTAATTTTCATGCAATTCGAGTGGAGAATTATGATTGTTGGCCACGTGAATTTACTCACTGGGAGGATAAAGCACTTGAAGCGCGATTAATTTTCAACAGTGGGAGTTCTATGTGGTATGGATTGACGAAGCAAAATGAGTATGTAGAAGGTGCGTTCGATACACGTATCCGTCTTTCCAATCAAGTGGCAGAAGACTTGGTGTTATTGGAACAATTAATGGGTCAATTGATTGGACAAAGTTCTTGGCCACATTATCATATGGATACCATTGTGCGTGATGGTGCGACAGCGGAAGCGAATAAGGGGATCTATGTCAAATTATGTCGTCCACCTCATTCATCACCAACACCCATCTTCACCATGGGGGAACGACAGTTTGAATTGAAGTCTTTGTATGCCTTAAATAAGATTTGGGAAACGTTGACGCATATGGATGGAACATACAAGGAGAAGGGGAGTGTAATTCGTCTCAGCTGTACATTCCAAATCACAGGTGTTTATCGTGATGATGAGAAACAACGGTTCCGACTTTGTTGCAGTGTGAAACAAGTACTGTATCACCATCATATTGAAGCCATGGAACAGATGACAGAAGTGGAAGAAGAGGAAATGTGTGCTTTAGTGGATAAGGTGGAGAATACTTTACCACAAACACCTCCAACACCTCCAACATCACCCCCACCAGCCCTCATTGTAAAACCCATAAAACGGAAGAAACGCTTAAAGATGGATATTGAACAGGCACAGGATTGGAAAAAGCAACATGTGGAGAATGTGGTAGCCGATGTGGAGAAACAATTACTGTGTCTATACACGTTTATAAACCCCACAAAACATATGGACCATTCATTTATTGACAAGGATGTGCGACCCATTTATGAGAAATCTCCTATCCACAGCTTGAAACATATACTAAACCAATTAATGGAATTATTGAAAAAATACAGTAATTTTGCAAGAGCTCAACCCACCAATGAAGATGAAATGGAAGAGGAGCGTTGTGAAATGAACCGTCTCATCTATATTCAAATCCTCAAACAAATCGTGGAGGAACTTTATATGCTACGTCAATATCAAGGACGTGTGGTAGAAAATGTGACGGTACGGGACATGTACCTCAAACGATTTTATGAGATGTTGAAGGCGAGTTCAGGGGATTGGATACAAAATGGTAAGAAAGAAGGACGACATAGTGATATGATTGAAGAGTATTTTATAGTACGTGGAATGCAACAAGTCTTGCGACGTTTGGAAGCAAACCATAAAGTGTACCAAAAGGTGTACAATGTCTGTGCTTATTTGTACACGGATACAGATATACCTCACCCCCCTAATTATACGGATAAACAGTTGTATGACGATGTGAATACATACCTTGCCTCATCTCATGTACAAGTGAAACTTCTTCCATTACTTCAACGTCTGGAAAGTGATTGCTTCCGTAATGAACATTTCAGTGATGCACTCAAAACATTAACCCCTACAATTTACGCTGCACATGCCGTATGTCATATGAAGAAGCGGATTCAAGATGTAATGGAAATCTTACGCCATGGTCTAAAAGGATTGCATGGAATAGAAGTGGATGGTGACAAAGGAGTGGGTAGTTATGATGCACGTTTCAAACCATTGTACCGCGCTTTTGTTCTTAGTGCCATGAAACGTCTCGCATCATTGAAAGGAGCGGATTGGCATCAACAAATCCATCGCTTCAATATCCATCCTATTGCAGATATTTGTCCAAATCAATATACAGAACTCCGAGAACGCGTGACCACAGATGAGTATCCCATCTATATAAAGAATGGTGTGATTGACTGGCTTGCCTTTGACATTGACATTACACTGATTCCTGAATATAGTGAAATGTAATTGTTTTTGTGTTTACGTAATAAAGTATGATTCATGGACTTATTGTTTTAAAACATGGACTTTCGTCTGGAAAATGACTCTTCTATGATCGTGTGTGGACCGAGTAAATCAGGGAAATCCACCTTTGTCTTAAATTTATTGAAGCATAAAGATGGGTTATTTAAACATCCCATCCGTAAAATATGGTGGTTTTATGGAATAGAGAGTCCTTTTCATGATAAATTAAAGGAGTTGGACATTCAGATGAAATTGGGGGTCCCCACGCACGATGATTTAGATCAATTGGGACAGAATGATATTGTGATTTTGGACGATCTGCAACAGGAGAGTGCGAAACATGAAGGAATTACCACCCTTTTTCTACGTGGTTCTCATCATAAAGGCTTCTTTGCCATTCAAATTACCCAATATCTGTATGGAGATAAGGAGCAGCGGATGCGTAATAATAATGTCCACTATATGGTCCTTTTCCCTAATCCACGCAATCAGCAGCAGACGAGTCAATTCCTATCCCGCATGCTCCCAGCAGGAAATACCCATGTCATCCATGATATTCTCGCCACTTTGATGCGAGAGTATGGTAGCTACGCCTATTTGTTTGTTGACTTTACGACCAGCACACCGATGGAATACCGTTTACGTACAAAATTATTTGAACCCCCCATGATTGTATTTAAGTTAACGAAACACCCCCACCGAAACAAAATGGATTTCAGTAAAATGATAGTTGTGACCCCTGCCATGTACAGAGCATGTGAAGAGAAACAGGCAGGGGGACAAACGGGAGGGGCCACCTCCAATCCTCAAACAGCGTTACTTCAACATACGTTGGAAAATGAGAAAATAGATGATATGGTTCAACCCTACCCTCAGTATGCAAGAGAAGTGGCGCGGGATATTATTCGCTCAAAACCCAGCATGGAAACGATCCGTGCATGGCACGCCAAACTAATCCACTTCCAGCAATTGCGTAATAAACTATTTGGTATGAATACGGCCTTAACCCCCCTCCCTCGACCACATATAGAGGGGGTTAAATCCGACCGCAAGAACAGTGATGAGCATGTCACTCCAACAACCATACCCCCTCCTGCTACACCCCCTCCTGCTACACCCCCTCCTGCAACCTCTGGGGTTGGTCGTGGTGTGACACGTGGACGTACACGCACAACACGTACGCGCATGCGTGAGGTTGATAAAGAAAATACACGCCCTAGGCGTGGGAATGTTAAAGATGTGACGGGACGCTCTTCACGTAGACGTTCCCCCCTACAAGCGATGTATGATCATTATACGTAGACTATGGATGGAAACATGTGCTAATGATGACAGCTCATCTCTTTCAACGTTTGTGCACCTCCTGTACAACGGCGATGGCAGATGAGGATGGGGAAACTCATGTCCAATTCACCATGAATTGTTGTGCCCATCATAATGTGAACCATATTATACCAAGTAGACCTGTACCTAAGGATAGTTGTGATGGCGGAAGAAAGGTTAAAAGCCATCTACTACGACAGCAAGCATCCTGCTGGGTACGGTTCCGTCGCTGCTTTAGCTGCTGCATCCGGCCTGAGCCCCGCACGTGTCCGTCATTGGCTTCAATCCCAACCAACATATACACTTCATCGACAGAAGCGGAACCGTATCCGCCCTCTACACCCGTATCGCGTGAGTGGCCCACGCATCCAGTTCCAAGCGGATATTGTGGACTATCAGAAGTATGCCGCCTCTAACCGCCAGTATAAATACATCCTCATGCTCATGGATATTTTCTCCCGCAAAGCATGGGCGTTTCCTTTGAAAACGAAAAGTGCAGAGGAAGTGGCGGGAATTCTGGAGAAGGTGTTTAAAACCATCCCTCCCCCACAACGTCTCCAAACGGATCAAGGTCGTGAATTTTATAATACCAAGGTGGATAAAGTATTGAAGAAGGAGAATATTGAACATTTCTCTATTTATAGCCCTTATAAATGTGCACATGTGGAACGTTTGAATCGTACCATTAAAGATAAATTAGAACGTATTTTCACAGCCACCAATGCCCAGAATTGGATTGATTACCTCCCAGACGTGATGATGGCGTATAATAACACACGTCATTCCACAACCCAGAAAATCCCCAATGAAGTCACATCACAGGATATTGGTACAATCCTTCAACATCAACAGAAACGGGCTCGACAAAACTATCCCCAATTGAAACGTCCCCAACGTCCACACAGTAACCTCAAAGTGGGGGCACGAGTCCGTATCTCTCGTGATAAGGGAACGTTTGGGCGGGGGTATGAAGCGAATTGGTCAACGGAAGAGTTTCGTATTCAAAGTATACGGAAAGATCCCTATGGGACACGTATGTACTCTCTCGTGGATTTAGCAGGGGAACCCATTCGTGGCGCATTTTATGCACAGGAATTACAAGTAGTGCGACGGGATGAGGAAATCTATCAAGTGGATCAAGTTCTACGTACACGTACACGTAATGGTCAACGGGAACATCTCGTGCACTGGCAAGGTTATCCATCCTCTATGAACTCATGGGTGAAGGACAGTGATATCCAACCTCTAGGTAACCATCGCCAGTATTGAGCAAATAAGGAGTGATGGGGGAGAAGAAGTCTGACTTTTCATTACTCCTACTCAGCAATGTTAGGAATGATGCCTTTGACAATAAAGCAAATCATTATTTTACCAATTACAACCTACCTTTTCAACTACCGTTGCATGAACAATGGGAAGTAGGTGTGTCTGCTTTTGGGTATGTGAACACTATTGATACAGTGACGGAGCCATGCACCATCACAGTGGGTAAGACGTCAGATGTGGGACATAAATCAACCTTGAACACGTTTCTCCCCTATTATACGATGGAGGGAACGGACAAAGTCACACAGCACATCATTTACGAGTCCAACGCACAATGGCTGGAGATGGCACCGATTGACGCCTTACAACAATATTTGAACCGTGTCCAAACCCAAATGATGACTATCAACACCAGCCGCTCCATTCTGTACATGGGTGGAGATGGATTTACAGAACGTGATGTGTATCATATAGAAGTGGTACCTGTGTCCATGTATCAAGTGAAGGAGTATACCACTTTCCATTACGTTCTTGTATTTTCTCCAGCATTGGCCATGTCTTTCTTTTTAAACCAATGTGTCTACCATCTCTCCCCAAATCAATCCACCTTTATTCAAACCCGTGTATCTACACATTATAAACAGTTTATCAATCATACGGTCGGTTCATATACAGATTATTGGTTTAAAGTCATCCCCCTCCATCGCTGCACCTTCCTCAAACACTATCACCGAGAGTATGCACAACAGGACATGCCTCTGGAAGATCTCCTCCAATGGTTGGAATGGTCAGGGGTGGGTAAACTTATAATGCATACAGAGGATGAAATCCAATTTCAAATACAACCTATACAGAATACAGCCCTCGTGGCGATAGATTATCAACTCCTCACCAGTATGTGTCATCAGACCCATGTGGAAGTCACCACCCCCATCAATCTATATGGATGCCACCCTCTGGAAACACCATTTCTCCCAATCTATTTACGAATGCCTGGTGCACAATATGGAAAATCTCCTATTTATGATGATATCAATAAATTGATCAAGCTCTATGACAAGGAGTATAATATCGTGGTGGATTTGGCCAAAACATTGGATATTTCCCTCCCATCTGATTTGATCACACGTCCAGTGAAGAATGGAATAAGTGGTGGTCATATAATCACAGGTATGGTGGTAGGTACCATCATTACAGACAAAGCCCAACAGGTGCAGTATACTTATAATATCAAACTGGCCTACTTGCGACACCTCATCACCACTCTACAACATCTTCAAAAAGTGTTGGGGAATAAGCTCCCATTTACTACATGGTTCAATTTACGACGTGATACTCAATTCACTCCAAAAGATGGTGAAATGGTAGCTACTCGTTATAAAACCATCCTCCATTATTTCCCTAAAGACAAACAACCTTCAAATCAGCCGACGAATAGATAAAAAAACATACAAAAATATACAACAAACTATATTCTGATACCTTAAAAACAAAACTTCCACCTATCCTGCGTAATGATGCAGTACACACCTACAATACCAGTACAGTCCAAGCGAGTAAAGATCGTGCAGCCTTGGTGGAAATGACACGCACGTTATTTACCCCCAAAACCTCATCCTCTAATACACTTGCATCAAACCAGGATATTGTGTACGAACGCGGTTCCATCACCATCCCAACATCTATCCAATACAAGTATCGGTTGTTTACCCATTTTGATTTCCGTCGTATTCGCCCCCTTCCTGACTACATTACCCACCTTACCTCAATTATCACACAGTATAATGCATTGAAGGATGAAGAATTAAAGAGTCAATGGAAAAAAGATCTTGAAACCTTGGTAGAACAGGATTCCCTTCTCATTCATGTTAAAAAAGAAGAACGTGTTGTGATGGGTTTTTACGCCATCCTGGGGTTCTATGTAACAAAGGAAATTACTATCCCTAGTGGTTTCTACACCCTACCCCAATATATAGACCGTGTCTTTTATAAAGATCAATGTTTCCACATTGTTGTGAAGAATGTATCCTACCGGTCACGCCATACCACTTCTATCATGAAGGCGTACCCTTACATTGCCACCTTACTGGTGTGTAAAGGAGGGCTCTCCCTTTCCATTCATGTTAATTGGGGGAGTGATGACGATGATACACTCCATGACTATTACCCCATATTCATTCAATTTGAAAATACATCACAAATTGCCAAACGATTGAATATCAATGAACTGTCTGGATTGTGGCAGGGTACGTTTCCACCACCCCCATCCATCAAATCTTATAATGAAGGTTTATATACGAGTTATATTGATGAGACTGCAAAGATTCAAACCTACCGGAAGATTCGTTGGTTGGGGGTAGGTCATGTACAAGAACAGATATTGGATAAAGGACAGTATCACACCCCTCTCACATCAACTCAGTCTGTGTATTGGAAGCGGGATGGTTTTCAACCTATGCGTCCAATCACGTGTAGCACCTACACAGTGACCACAGTGCAAAAACATATAGGTCAACAATTGGTGACAAAGGAACGTGTATGGAAAACATTACCAGACATTGAAATAACGGCCCCTATTCTTCAATATAAGGAGTTCCACTTTACACTACCCATCCCCATCACCCCCTTATATTTGGTGAAAGATATTCTCCAACGTCCACCATCAGACATGAAGGCTCAATTGGAACGGATGAAAGGATGGGTGGATGAAGAGGATAACCCGTATGAAACATTGAATGTATTCCATCTCCCAGAACCTCTCTCCATCACCTATTATCATACAGACCCCAATGTAGTATCCCCCATCATCTATACCATTCCCAAAGGAATTTATACACTCCAATCTCTTGTGTATGCTATTAATAAAGGGAATCCCAACAGTCGCATGTTTTGGATTCGATACAGTGCCAGCACCATCTTCTATCGTTTGGAATTTCAAATGCCACCCACCTCCACTTTAACCATGGGTGTATTAACAGACCCTCTATTCAAGTACAGTATGGAATATGCGAATGTGACAAACTACCCATCATCTTTTACACATGGAATGGTCCTTCATATTAATGCCTTGTGGGATTATACCTTACCAGACACATATACAGATTATACCACCATTCCACAGACCCAGTATCCATGGCAGAAAGAAGAGGGGCAACGTTATTTTAAAAAAGTTCATACAAAGGATTGGAGTGAAGGATCCAGTGGGAATCAGTATCTACAACAATATTTATTTGGGATGGAAGCATATCGTCAGTCTGATTATCTCATCAGTAAATTCATCTCCAAATACACAACTAAGCCTGGAGAATTCTGGATACATGATTATATAGAGGAACAAAAACCCCCTTTGGAAGCAATAGGGTGGTATTCTCAAGATGGAGTGAACGCTTTGGGTATCAAAGGGTGTCTTACCCATGGTCTACATTCCTATCAGCGGAACATGTACTATTTGACAGAGGGTAGCATTTTACGCATTCGTCCACGTGATAAGAAAACGTTGAAAAAGGTGCGTCTACAAATGGATTTTAATACCCGCCCTCTGTTACATATGTATCGTACAAATATGAAACCCTTGGATGATAGTATTGTGCGTGCAGAAGGAATGAACTTTTACACCCCATTTCAAACCATAACCATTCCTAAAGGTGCATATAGCATTACGGGATTAATTAATCACATCCAATTATTCTTAACGGAATGGACTGACATTACATTACGTTTAACAGATGAACATTTCTTTTCCATTCACACAGGACGAAACACCTATATTGATTTTGGACAATGTTTAGGGTACAAATTGAATTTATCACGTACTTATTTCGGTCCACATTCCCATTATCAAACCACTTACCCCATAGACATTGTCCCCAATACCTACAATATCATCATCTACTGTAATATTGTGGCAGCAACTTCCATTGGAGATACGGAAGCACGTGTATTAAAAATGGTTCCAATTGAACGCAAATCCCATTTTGGTGAAATGATTGCCATTGACATTCCATCGGTGGATTACTACCCCCTCAGTAGTAAAGTGATTGATCAAATTGAAGTTCAAATTCGTGGAGATGATGGGGATTACATTCCCATGAAATTTGGACGTTCTTATTTAAAACTTCATTTTCGCCCACGACCTGATCAATAAACATCATTTTGATAAATTCTTGTTCTTTCTCTTTAGGTAATGGGATATAGGAGTTTGTGAATACAATAATGTACACGAATCAGGATCAGTACATCATCCATGTATTTAGTAATGCTCAACCCACACTTTTCCCTAACAATACAGCAGCGAATTTCACCAATGAATTAACCCCTGGACTAATTATCTCTCATGGTGATAAATGGGAAGTAGGTGTGAAAGAAATCAGCATTCAAAATACATTGAAGACAATCCCTACCGATCTCCCATTTTCAGTTGGGAAAGGTGTATCTTCTCATGGATCTTCCACCACCCCTCCCATTCTGGTGAAGCGTAAAATCCAAGCGAAACGTCCTACTCAAGGCTCTTCTATTGAACTCCGTACCGGTCCACCAGGACCCCCTGGGGTGGATGGAGCTGATGGGAAAGATGGGAAAGATGGGAAAGATGGGAAAGATGGGAAAGATGGTGTACAAGGTCCCAAAGGAGATAAAGGAGATAAAGGAGATAAAGGAGATAAAGGAGATAAAGGAGATAAGGGAGAGAAAGGTGATAAGGGGGAGAAAGGTGATCAAGGTGAGAAAGGTGATAAAGGTGAGAAAGGTGATAAAGGAGATAAGGGGGAGAAAGGTGATAAAGGAGATAAGGGGGAGAAAGGTGATAAAGGAGATAAGGGGGAGAAAGGTGAAAGAGGGGGTATAGAAAAACGTGATACGACTACAAATCGTTCAGGTCAAAATGGAAAAGATGGAAAAGATGGAAAAGATGGTGATAAAGGCGATAAAGGTGATAAAGGCGATAAAGGCGATAAAGGTGATAAAGGTGATAAAGGTGATAAAGGTGATAAAGGTGATAAAGGTGAAAGAGGTCCTCGTGGTGAAAGAGGTCCACAAGGTGAAGTAGGTGCTCAAGGGGGGTTAGGAGCTCCTGGTACACCTGGCCCTCAAGGAGAACGTGGCCCTCAAGGTGAACGTGGCCCTCAAGGTGTACGTGGCCCTCAAGGTGTACGTGGCCCTCAAGGTGAACGTGGCCCTCAAGGTGTACGTGGCCCTCAAGGTGTACGTGGCCCTCAAGGTGTACGTGGCCCTCAAGGTGTGGAAGGGTCACAAGGTCCACCTGGTCTCCCTGGATTTGCAGGAAAACAAGGACCTCCTGGCCCACCGGGGGAACGGGGACCTTCTGGCCCGCCGGGGGAACGGGGTCCAGTTGGAAAACGTGGCCCTTCTGGACGTGGAGGGGGTCCTGCTCAATTTCGACAAATGGCGTTAGATCAAATTGATAGTCCTATTGGTATTTTGGATTGTATGTATGACCGACCTGTTGTCAAAGGAAAGAAATTGGACAAGTTAGAACGTTTGTTTTATAGAGAATACCCTCTTCTCCCATCCCGCCAAATCAATAATATAACGTTTAAACCCAACGGTGGAGGTCCACATTCCCCTATGATACGTGTTCTCCCTCACCTCTCCCGTTTAGTGTTGGAACCTGCTAGTTATCTTCTTTATTTGAATAATATCTCACTTCTGTTTAATACACATGCCTCTGACAAGATAAGCCCTACTTACGTGGATTTTACCGGGGAACGGGCACGTGTGCAATTGGATACACCCCCCAGCGTATGGATTAATCATTTGAAACAACAGAATCAACAATATCTCATGAAAACATTTAAAAACTACAGTAATCGTACGAGTACCCCCATCACTGTGAAAACACCCCCAGCCGCGGGGGATGTACGCATTAAAAACTGGACCACACAAGGAACATATATCAATGTCATTCCACTTTTCCTTGAACATTTGGCCCAACGAATTCATACCCATGATCATGCCTTATGTTTTTACAACTTGCATCGTGTCAGTGGTCAATTCCATCCCAATCTCTCAACTATACCCAATGCATGGCGTGATGTGTTTAAAGCCCCCTTCACTTATATTTCCCCCCTTCTTCATAATTATGAAATGGCGGTAGGAACGGAAGAAATCTTCAAACCCAATACGTTTGATAAATGGGTCTTAAAACATCCCATCATCCTCAAACATATAATGCAACATCGTTTCCACCCCCCAACCACTGCTCGTGGTTTCATGGACATGGTAAATGCCATTTGTGCAAATCCTAGACCTTGGCACACTTTGACGAAGGATCATCCTTACCTCACTCATGCCCTCATTCTCAATGGACCTATGCAAGCCTTATTAGGAGCACCCTGTAGTTTGATTGTTCAAGCTACCCCCATTGATATAGAACTTGGGGGAGACCACAAAAATGATTACTACCCCAGCACACTCCCCCAAAATCCTAAGGGGGCTCCTACCCCTGATACCACCATCATCAATTATAATATGCCAAGTCTGAAGGATAAGGAGTTTAAAACCCTTACTGTAGTTGGAATGAATTTTGAATATCCCAACCGTTACAATTCTAAAAACAATTGGCCAGAGTTGAATGAACAACGCACACTTGCCCAAGCCTTTGATAAAAAGTCAGTACCCACCCCTCCACCTTTCCCTCTACGTCGTCATCGCGCCTTTTACCATCCCTGTGTGAAAAACACTTTTCAAGCACATGAGTACAATATCACCCCAATTCCCCTGTATCGTACACGCATTGTCAAGATCCGTCTCACGGCTGGAACACTCCGTGAACAATTTATTCAACTGTGTACCCAATTAACCACATACGGTCTCCCTCAAATGATCAATAATGGTGGAGATTTAAACAATGGGGAACTTTATTTCAATGAGGATTATAATCATGATGGAAGTGGTGTACACACAGATTATTATTTTCACATCCCCACCGCTAATGTTCATCCACGGTATGTAGATTTGCGTGTAAAGCAGGGGATGTTTGAAACCTATAATAAATTTATGAAACGTCAAGGAAAGATTACCATGCGTTCCCTAACCGCTAGTTCACAAATCCTGGGCATTTATTTACCCAAATTATCAGACGCCTTCGACATGAACAATTTTGAAGTGGAACAACGTGCTACCAAAGCAGGGACATATTTACTCAATCGCTTCCAAAAATATGATACTAACCCCCACTCTCTTCTCGTCAATACAGATATTCATACCGATCTTATGCTTGCACCTGATACCTCCACCAGTGTAGATTTGTTTGGTTATTCAGGAGTCACCTACTCTTCCAAAGAAGATAAAGGAACATTAGCTCTCAGCCCCGCCACCGCTACAGCGCGAAATAATTCAGATGCTAAAGTGGAAATCAATCGTGGTAAATGGAAGAATAAAACCTTTGATTGTTATGTCCTTCTCAACCAATGTCATACCCGTAAAGATGTGGATCTGAACTATCCACCCCCAATTACTCTTCGATCGGATGTAGATCCCTCTCTCCTCCATGACATTGTTAATGCTTACCAGGAAGAGGAAGTGGGATCACAAGAGGAACCTATAGAGGAACCTATAGAGGATCCTCAAGCCCTCATTGACGTTCGGACAGGTGGGAATGTACGTCATTTTAAATTACAGCAGGGTATTTATGATATCCCCTCCCTCTTCTATACCCTCAATTCTACCACCTCCCCTCATATCAAATTCATGACTCAAAAGATAGGAGATTCTACCTTTGTCACCATTCATGTGGCTCAAGGCTATTCCCTGGAACTGGACCCCTTACTCATGGATATTCTCGGTCTTCATCAACCTCGTGTAGATCGGAGCTTACATGCTCCCGTTCCTGTCAACATGCACGCCTACATTTACAATCTACTCCTCTACTCTAACATAACCAACCCCATTTATGTAGGGGGATCAAAAACCAATTTAATGCGAGTCATTCCCTATCGCAATCTCCCATTTGGAGCACCCATTCATCATGAATTCAATCATATAGACTATCTCCCTGTTGCTTTACATAACATGAACCGTCTTCATTTTCAACTCTGCTCTGATGATGGACGCCCTATCCCCCTTCAAGGAGGACGGACCTATGTGAAACTTCAGTTACGTCGTCGACGTGTTTAAGTAACTCATCATGAACTCACACTCTCATTCATGGCACATCTTTTTAACCGTCAGGTGGGTTCATCCACCTATATCTTTGACCGTACTCGCCCTGGAGGTGTCCAATTGATTGGTGGTGGCCCCTCCATCGTCCCGAGTGCCAATATCCTTGGATCAGGGGGAGAGGGGCAGACGGGAGGGTTTCGTATACCTGGGATTCGAATGCCGCGGATCCCACGGATTCGAACCCGGGGCCATACCCGTATGAAGCATACCCCGAAAAGACATACCTCTGTGAAGCGTGCCTTGAAAAGACATACCTCTGCGAAGCGTGCCCCTCCAAGGCGTACCCCTACAGGGAGTGCCCCTGTGAAGCGTGCCCCTACAGGGAGTGCTCCTGTGAAGCGTACTCCTAAAGGGCGTCCAGGCCTTCTCAGTCGTGCTTTGAGTGGGTTGAAGACTCAATTGAAGCGAGGGGTGCGGCGTGGGGTGAAGAAAGGTACGAAGACGCTCAAACAGGCTGCTGCAGCCTCTGGTCGCCAATTGGTTCGTACTGGACAGAAAGGTGTGGCACAAGCCCTTCGTAAAGGACAGAAGGAGGTGGGGGAAGCCATTCGTAAAGCACCTGCAGCTCTCCTCTCTCGCACCACACGGAAACGACCTTTGGAAGAGGATGAAGCTACCCCCAGCGCCAAACGGCGTCGTGTCCATTCCACCGCCCCCTTAAGCGCTGCATCCAGCACCCGTTATAGTGCTACACATTTCCTACCCTATTATCGTAGACTCACCGGAGGAGGACAACGTTTATTTTAAGTAATTCCTCACCCCACCCTTTTCTCATCACCATGACGACAGCCACATTCCCTACACATTTAGATGCTCGATATGACGTCTTTGAAAAGGATGGAGTGGACGTCTCCAGTCGTTCCACCTTTGTCAATTTGGTGGCTCCAATCAATGCTTTGGATGCATGTGATACCATCCATTTCTCATTGAAACCCTCTGATCTCTATTGGATGGATGTTGCCAATGCTTACTGCACGGTAGACGTCTCCATTCAATCCTATGATTCTGCCGCTGCCACCTGGAACACTACAGTTGATACAGCGAGTGTCATTCTCATTAATAATTCAGCCCACAGTATGTTTCGAGATGTTAAAATTACCATCAATGAACAAGTTGTAGAAGGGGGTAATGATCTCTATTATCTCAAGGCCTACCTCATCAACATGTTACAATATGATGCTACGGCTAAAGGGACTCATTTGGTGACACAAGGGTTTTATACCCCCACCACCTCTCTCGTCCGCACCCTCCCCGGCGCTTTTGCAGCAAATGGGTCTTTGAGGGACACAACACAAAAATTTGATGATGCTAATAATTTAATTAATCAACAGGAGATTAAATTGTGGCGTAAACAGAAATATCGACGTCAATATGATTTCCCCATTCATTGCAATCTCTTTCAACAGGAGAAAGCACTCCCTCCTGGTACCACTTTAGATGTAGAATTTCAAGTGAATCAACCCCAGTACATGTTCCGTGATTTTGGCGCAATCACCCCCACTACCAATTACCGACTCTTTTTTCATTCCTTTAAATTACACATGCCCATGCTCCAACCCATGGATTCCATTCAAAAAGCGGTTGCCACCCGTCGAGCAAAGGAAAATATCGCTTACAAGTACAATGGTATTGTTGTTCAACGCATTAATTTGAGTGATGGGTGGCAGAAGAAGGATGTCTACAATTTCGCTATTAATATCCAACCGAAGCTATTATTTTTTGGTTTAGTCCCCAGTAATAGTTGGCTCACCTTTGAAAAACGAAAACTCATCTTTCAACGACATAAACTCTCCTCCCTCACCCTCAAATCGAATGGTGTCACCATCACAGGTGGGAGTATTGAATGTAAACATCTCCGTCAAGTCTATACCCAATTCAATCGTGCCATGAATATCTATGGTAAAAATTCCTCCTGTAATATTGATCTGGACACATTTAAAAACTATTTCTATCTCATCCCCTTTGATATCACCCATGATCATCGCATTGGACAACAACAAAGAACACGTGGGGACTTAAACTTTTCCCTAGAAATTGAATTTCAAACCCCTTTGATCAATCCATTGGATCTCATCATTTTCTCACTTGTGGATGAATGCTTTGTCATCAGACCGAATACCTCTGTCATCTCCAGCGACTACGTAACCCCATCTGTCTAAGTTCCTATCCATCATGGTGGAATGGCTCTCCTCAAACCAATTGACCTCAGTCATGAAATCGTTGGATCATGTCCAACAACAGTATATGCTCCAATGTTGTTGCGATGATGATACCGATAGTCTCATGTGTCTCCTACAATGCAGTTGTCAATCTATGGCCCCACTCTTCCTCCAACCCTCCCACATCCCCTTCAAAGGTGTGTTTGCTGCGAATGAAGCTCCTACAGACACCACCACTTCCTACAGCTGCATTGTCAATTCAGACCCACGTCATAAAACAGGCGAACATTGGCTCGCATATTATCAAGATATGGAACATCAACTTTGTGAATTCTTTGATTCATACGGTCAACCTATTCATCAATACCCTCATCTAGTTTCATGGTTACAAAAACGACCCTATCCTCTCAAACGTCTACATACATGTATTCAAGGCTCAAAAGCTTACTGTGGAGGTTACTGTCTCTATTATCTCAATCATCGTCCCCATTTCCCTTCCCTTTCCCAGACACTAACCCCATTTTATCATGTTCCTCCTACCCAAAGCACTAACCCTGTCCTATCCCATAATGATCGTTTCATTGCTAAATATATGAAAACACTTGTATCTACCATTCTCTCCAATAAATAGATATGTAACAAAAACACTTGTTCTTTCTCATAATGTATTTACAATGGTCCATAAGACAGACTCTGCTTCCTCAATAGAGCAAGCACCCGTTACAATAGCCTTACCATTCACAAACAATGAACAGTGATGGTGATTGTGACGGACCAATGTTCCAGGGAAAAGTTCATGCTCATTCATCACATTGGCTGACGAGGCCAAATGATGGAAAGGGATCGATGTTCTGTACCGTTTCCAGTTACATAATACTGTACATGATTTCACCACCGGTGCACTTAATGTCACAGGTAAGTGACATTCTTTGGTTAATAATGTCTCCAAACTTTCACACACTTTGTCATACACACTCATCTCATGCAATCCCATCACTTGTATACACCCACGTGGAAAGAGTTGAAGAGGGATTGTATTCCACCATTTGATGTAAATGCGTTTAGGTTTGGCTTGACGGAATCGAAGACACCACCCCCGGTGACACAACACTGGATAAATCACTTCCAAGGGTAGGTCACTGGAGGCACGTATCTCCACCATACGATTACACAGCTTTGATGTCATTTAACCACTCACCTAGATTGTTCACCCTTATAATCAAATGACCAACACCTTTCATTGGTGGAGAGGGTTATCATTGCATTGCATCATCATCAAGACCTTCTAATAATGTATCTATAATCGCCCCTGTTATAATCTGATGATGACCATATGGGACGCTTTCATTTTCTGAAATCCAATAGCGTTTATCTTCCCATCCTGAGAGTGCCACCTTCTTTCGCTGCTTTGTGCGCATCACATGATATGTAGATTCTAAATTCAATTGGGATACAGCATGGATCTTTTGCTCTTCATACACCTGTTTATATAACTCGTGTGAGAGCTCACGCTTTTTGTATTGTTTGATACCTTTTACACGACAGTCTCGTGCACCATCACGCATTGTATAGGAATAAAGTTTTGGGCTAAGACAAATGAATTCATTAATCTCACGACCAAGACTCTCATCCTTAAAACAACCAAGACGATTCGCGTTGTGGGCATCATAAAGAGGGTGCGTCTTTGGATAATTGGACGTATCTAAAACACCACGCGCTTCAGGATCTATCACATTAGGAATATCACGGAATGAGCGTAGAATTGTATCACGATCGCTTCGGCTCTTTACACGAAGAAAAAATGAATCTGTATCCCCACCAATTAAGTCTACCGAGATACAATGTTCATTGTTCTGCCACTGAGCTAAAAGACGGTACATTTGAATCTTGCTGATATCTAGTATTGCCTGTCCAATATATATAGCACGGTCCAGTATCACTTTACGTCGTCGAATGTGAACGGCTATAGCTGAATCTCCAATACCAAAGAAGTTTTGACACATGGGATGATGTGTATATTTGATAAATAATGACTTTTTGCGAACTAACCGTGTTTTCCCGTATTTGCGCACATCCTCCATTGTTTTCCCAAATAATGCATTTACACATAACTTGTGCATATTGCGAGCCATTGGATTTGTGCTCTTGGCACGCTCAGCTGTATGATAGTCCGTATAGGGTCGGATAAACGCCTCTTGGTGGAATGTTATTCCTTTATGTACATAACTTACATGTAACCCCTGCTGGACGTAATACTGTAGAGCTGCAATATGGACGGTGTACCGCTCTTTCCGATGATGGGTTAAGAAGAGCTTGGTGGATGTTTTCATCTTCGGCTTCTTTTGATGTAATGTCCCCCACAACTGATGCATATACGCACTCATCTCATCCGCCTTGATCTCACCACTGTTTGGGGCATATGGAAGATCCATACTTCGATCCTGTACCTCTTCTGGATACTCCAAGTCAACTGTAAAAATGCAACCTTGATACCCATTAATGTCATAGTTAAGAATCCACTCATCATCAATACATTCCAGTTGACGGTCAGGAATCCATGTAAAACACCCCTTGGGTAACTTTGCACTCATAGCCGTCCCATACAGATTATTAGCGTCGATGTAAAACAAATGAGTATACACTCCATCATTCTCTTCCGAGGCTGCCCTCATACTGTGCGTGATGCTTGTTGACAAAAGTCATCCCACCTCTGATACCGTCTTCAAACATTTTATACATTTCAGCCTCCATTAGATGATCCAATCGCACATTCGTATAGAGCAAGAAAAATGAATATGACAATCCAGGAATCCCAAAATAATGAACTGGATCTAGATGTGACACTGCAAACATCTTTGTCCGAAAATCCTCAAAGATATCCACTAGCAGTGTCACATCGACCAAGAGATAATAACTAACATAGTCTCGAAATGTCTGACATCCCAATTCACGCCAAGCTCGATGCGCCACTGCATAATCTTCCTCCGAACATGGCTGTTCTGCCAAATCATTATAAAACTTGTCAATGGGAGGGAGACGTGTTTCATCCAACCTAGACCAGTCATCAAAGTATGTATAAGGGAAGACACCTTTGCGAATATTGGAATGATCCATTGTAGGGTAACACTCACTTAGTATTCGATCCGACACTGGAAGGTGCTCCACTGTTAGACTCAGTTTATGTAAGGAACTTGACAGAAATTGAAACGAATCTCGAAACTGCAATTGAATGTTGTCCTTATAATTCCCATAGACCTTATAGCTTGCTGACACACCCACCGTCTTATCTCCACTCGTGTAGCAGGGGCTGATCCACCACATATTCTCATCACGTTTCACCAGGCCATGTAAGATAATCTGATGACTATCATACCCCTTCCAATTATGAAAAAATATAGGGATATGACGTCGGACCTGACGTCGTCGAAAATTGCAGGCATGACACAGTACTTGTACAAACTTCCCTGTTAAGTGATCGTGGTCACGACATTTTGTATGTTCCATCATCTGATGGTTGTTCGCTTCATCATCCTTTTGCTCTCGCACATGACGTTTACAAATGTTACATTCATGAGTATTAGCATACACCTGACGATCTGCTACTGTCATCACCATTCTCTTACGAGCCAACCCATCGATGACGTGATGTACACGGTAAATAAGTGATTCCATCCGATCGAGAAAAGTTGTTACACATTCTTCACCCCAATGCTGCTCCACTGTCTCTGGCGGCATGTCAACGAATCATCCCATTTGACGTAATGACCAATCACGGCTGCTGTATGGATCTTTGTGATAGGATGAATAATGCTTTCTATATCTGCATAAACAACACATAAAGGGTGTGTCGTCTTACCAAAGTCCTTGAATTTTAACTCAAACTCTTCTGGCATCATTTCCACTTGCGTTTTCCCACCTGTACACGTCTTCTGATGCTCATCTCGTTCCTGGTAAATATGATCTGGTGCTGATGTATATCCACCATATGAAAACACTGATAAACACAGTTCACATGAGAGGTAGCGGTGATAACCTTTACTATGTGTCATATCAAAACAGTTATGAATAAAGCTCTGGAATTTAATAATGGGTATAAAATGGCAGTCGAGTCCCACATGCTCCTCATCTTCAATGTCTGTCAGTAGTTTTAAATGAATTATGCGCGTCGTCTCATTACATGCCCAATCATGATCGTAAAGTGTGCCCTTGAAACCCTTCCCATTATGAACGTAGATCCGTAATACTATATTGTTTCGCTGTTCAAATTGTTTCAGGTCCTTGAGGGGGTAAAGACCCTCATCACTCATCCCTGAAAAATCCAATTTATACCGATCATTCAATTGCAACTGTCGCACCACACGTACACACGTCCCCGTATATACATTATCTTGGTGAGCCAATGCATATAACACCGCATCTTGAAAACAATAGTTCGCATCCGTCACTGTTCTATAATCAAACAGGCGAATACTCCGCACCTTCTTCAATAATGGAGGAATAGGAACCAATGATCCTGCACGTCGTTGATCACGGGCAGAACGGCTCAGACGAACTTCCATCCCCAAAATCTTTTGAAGAATCATCCTGAACTTTGGATAGTCACTGCATCAATAAACGCTATCAGCTCCTGCTTAACCCTCTCCATCCATTGATCAAAATTTAAACGTTGAATGCTGTGAGTCAATATAGCATTTGAACGTATCTCCACATCTTCCACTTCATCATCTGTCACCTGACGCTCGAATAAGAAAGTCATTTGAACCACCACCGTCACTTCGTATTCTTCATTCTCACGCACAATTAAATCATATAGTTGATCATACATACTCTCCAAAAATCCATACACATCCCTTGTCTCTTCGTTCGGGGTATATGTCACAATGAGACCTGCGTCATTAAAATAATATTGACGCGCTTCATGGACACCCCCGCGTTGTCCACCACCCACTTGATCCTGATCCTGATCCTGATCCATCCATCCTCGATCCGGTGTAGAGCAATTGCCATTTTCACTGGACACATGTGCTCATCTCCATCATCCAATAAATCACTCCCACATAAACGGCATAGATGGAAACATGCATGCCCCGTCAAAAAACTCATCACGAGACATGTGTATGTGGCAGATTGGACATTCCACTAATCCATGTAATGCAAATGGACACGTGTGCTCCTGATCAGGATCATACCATAATGTGCAGATCGTACAATATTCACGCCCACTCTCTACTTTGCCATGCTGAATACACTCCACCAGTCGTCGAATTCACGGTCACAAAAAGTCGCAGCGCATCCTTCTATGAACTCGTACACTATCCTCATTCGGTTTATATACCACGCTCGTGAAGGGACCCGACCCTTAGTAACGGGTCCCTTGGTTACCAAGGTAATTTTAAGGGACCCGTTCCCTACGAGGGGACCCGGCTTAGTATCATAGTAGAATTCAAATCTACAGTACTATAGTTTTTTCGCGCCACGGGTCCCCTGGTTGGTAACGGAACCCGTGA
>CAJQUW010001432.1:0-25169 GCA_907163375.1 Prostheceraeus crozeri | reverse complement strand
CAGTAGCGGATCCAAGGGGGGGGTTCATGGCGGGGATTCAAACCCCCCCCCTCGGAGTTGAAGGACTTTTAATATAATTGCTACTTTTCCTGCATTCATACTAATTTATATCAGATGATCTACAGTGAACTGGAAGTTTAAGTGTAAAACAAAACTCAAATCCATTGGACTTGGCATTCTTCTATTCTGACCAAGCACATTTCTTAACACATGGGAAAACGATTCCGCAAGGCATAGGGCGAAGCTGATTATGTCATTCCACTAACAAGCAAAGTAATTGAAACTCGCCATCAACACAATTTTCTTTGGTCTGAATTTTAACGATTCTTTGCTGATGGTATTAATTTAATGGGTTATCAGCGTCGTATGCATCTTCAGTTCTGCTTTTATTGCCTGTGCATAAAAATGTTTAACGCATTTGCTGATAATATTTCGCACATAGCCTGAAGCAATTCAAGAGATGCGGCGGTCATCGTTGTGGACTTCCTTCTGAGGGAAAACGCGCTGGGAGATTTTATGAAACAAAGCCAGTGGGCTGTTTCCATTAACCGAAGCAGTGTCGCCCCCAGGTGAGTTTGATCCGTGCGTACATGTTTATAACTGCACTTTTTTCAATCAACACATTTAAATTGTGGTTTCTTGCATTTCATTTGTTCGCCAATGTAATATAAAAGTAACCGAGTTTATCAATTTATCAGCCTCAGTAATTTGTGACTCGTTACATAACACGAAACTTACTGACATATTTTGAAAACGTGCAATTTAATTGATCAGTAATACAGGCCTCAACATGAATGACTTGATGTTCAATTCAATGAAATGATGAAATCTCATTCAAGGTCGTGATACAATATACGGTATGGAGTAACCTCCACAGCGGCACCAGAGCCCTGTCGCTGCGTCGTTTCTGACAGCAGATTCGACTTACTTCGACGTGACAACCCTCGGCCCCGGGAATAATTCCTGGGTGGTTGTCTTTGGTGGGAATGCGTTAGAGTAACGCTAATGAAGCAGTCGAAGGAAGAAAAACTCATGGGCTTAGATGTATCACCGACTCGGCCACTAGACATAGGATGCCCCTTAGTTAAGTTGGCCACCTTAATAACTAGTATGACTTCTCCACCCCTACCTTGTTCGGATGACCTGTCTGGGGGTAGTGTTGAATGCAGCGACTTCGACAGTCAGTGAATCTAACAGGCACCCTGATCAGATTGACCATCTGATAGGACCGGCCTGATAGAGGAGACGGAAGTTTAATGCTGCAATCAATTCGCCAGCAGCTCCGATCGTGGGATGATGGTCTCGTCTCATCTTGGAGGTAGTTAGGTTAAGAATTAGGACCCAATAAATCTCCATGACACACACACACGAAAACTCAAGATAAGAACCTTGTTTTGATATGTCTTCGCTTATTACTTGTATTCCAACTGAATATTAATTTAATTTGCATTTTATAGTTATGCAGTCTACACTGCATCAAGTAGATATGAATTTAGTAAGATGGCTGAAAGTGCAGATGTATGCATGTATTGGAAGCCGAGAGAAACAGATATATAAATGATTTTAACAATTGACAGGATCTCCATTCAGGACAAATGTAAGACAGCAATTTTTAACACTCTGACCTTCAAAAGGATCTTATACAATTATTTATGCTGATAAACGTAATTAATGTGTTCACGCTACTTTGTACACCTATTTCTGTATCTTACTTTGCCGTGGTGCTTTAAGCACTTATGGGTGTATTAAAAGAAATAAATTGATAGTAGGCCTAATATTGACTTGTACGTCTATCAATCATACCTAATTTCAGAACCTGCTGGTGATAATTATTCGTATCCATGGAACCACCTAGAAAGAAATTGAAATCTGCGAATCAAGTACAAATAACGTCTTTCTTCAGGTAATTGAATGATCCCATAAATGAGGTTTATTAAAAAGAATAATTCTCCTTTCAGAGATCAGAGGAAAACTAATAATAACAAACAGACGGCTGAGGTGTGATCGAGTCTCTAGTCAAATCTTATTAGTTGTTAGACGAAACTTATTAGTTGTTATTTATCATGTACATAGATTTAGGTAACTATGTCAAATGTTGCACTGGAATGACCTGCGTTGACAATCTAAAGAAGATAAATAAAGAAGCTGAAATAATTTGAGAAAAACACATTTTGTGTACGTCCGACAGATTTTGGTGGAAAACTTTAGCACAGGATTTCTTGAAGAATATCTTCCAAACAAGAGTCAAATTGAAATAATATTATTGCAAATATAAATGATTGATACTTTGGAAGCTTTCACGATTGCAGACTTAATTTTCACATAGTGGCATTAATAAATAGAGCCGAAAATCTGTCGGACGTACAGCGACGCGTTCGAAAGGCTGGTATATTATCTGAGGTGATCACTTCATCAAACTTTTTGCATAGAAAGATTGCGTGGGTACCACATTCTCATATTAAGATGGCTTTTCCATAATCATTCTAATTTTCAGTGAACTAGGAACGAAAATGTGTTGTACGTCCGACAGATGACTTTTTGAAAAAAATTGAACTTCAAAGCAAATTTCCAAAGCCAATGAGAATCAAGAGGTCGAATAAATAACTGCTCCCGATGATTTTGGGTATTACCTTGTAATTTCTGACAATAAAATTTTTAGAAAACTAAAATATTTTTTGATATGGATGATGACCAATTTCGTAACAGACCCACATTTAGACCTTAGATTTTTAGCCGTTAGCATTTTGCACATTAGATGTATTTCCCGTTCTGCTAATCTTAATTATTCAAATATTGCTTATTTTTTCAGACCTAAGACAACCGCTGACGAAACGTACAATGATGGAACATCTGAAAAAGTGACAAGTCAAGAGTTGAGCATGAGTGATTCCGCATCTGTCAGTGGATGTGCTGAGAATTCGCGTTCCCCTCAAGCCTCGACCAGCATGAACATACTTAGTCCATCTGCTGAAGTTCATATTCCACTATGGGACATCGGAATTGTTGCCTCAAGACAGACCTCAGTCAGTGCCGTTACAGATACCGAAAAATATCACTATTGATGTATGCCTACGAGGGAAGTAATTATGCGACATACTATGTTAGCAAAAAAGGAAAGCAGGTGCCCCTCACGTTTCAATCATCATGGCTCAAGGAATACAGTTGGTTGACATACTCGCCGTCTCAAGGTGGCGGATATTGCAAGTATTGCGTTTTCTTTGCGAAACCATCGGCCAGGGTCACTCTGGGTGTTCTAGTAAAAACCCCCTTCAAAACATTTAGCAAGGCTAAAGGAAAAGATGGCTACCTGACAAATCATGACAGCGCTCATTTTCATCATGATGCAATTGTCTTAGGCAAGTCGTTTTTGGAAGCCTACAATAAACCAGAGTCCAGGATAGACAACCGCATCGACCAACAACGTAAGGAGCTGTCAGACAAAAACAAGCACATACTGTCTTGTATAGTAGATGACATCAGACTTTGTGGCATGCAGGGCCTGCCTTTGAGAGGACACAGAGACGATTCCACGGCGGATCCCAACACCAATAGAGGTACAATGATGGCAGTGCACTATCCTGAAGCGTCCGGTCTCTCGTCTGAACAATTAATTGAACGCTTTATTAAACAGCACCCACGAAAACTTTTTTGCCAATCGATCTTGTTTGATTGAAAAAAATCATTGATTAAAAACCAACAGATTATGTTCTCATTTAATACTTCCGTATCAAGGGAAATTCATATTATTGATTTTTGGTATACATGTATTAAGTACATGAAGTAATACAGGTCAATATTATTGCATACTTCACATCATTTTTGCATTGTATCAAGAATTTAATAAAGACCGATTTGTAAGTACATTATATTTATTACAGGAAAATAAGCTGTTCCAAAAAATTTTCAGTATACGACGTTTTATAGTGCCAAACCCCCCCCTCAACAAAAAGCTGGATCCGCGCCTGCAGTCAGAATATTTAGATCGTGAAGACTCGGACGATGTGAATAATATTTCCATTTGACGAATTTATCACAGAGAAAACTGAGTGAAAGATAAGTACCTCTCACTTGACAAGCCTGCCTGCAACCTGACCGTTGAGGATGTTGTGTTCGCTGATGCGAGCTTCTTCTGCAATGCGCGCGTTTGGCCAATCACAGAAGCCAAAGAGAGACGAATATCTATGTGAATTTCTGTCTTTTGCCATCACTGCATACAATGGCTGGGATTCTGTCCGCTCTAGACTAACTAACACGCTAAATCTATCTCTATGCCCTAACTAAACTAAAGAGCCGCTATCTATGAATTGCCGGTCCAATCAGTCCCATAGAAATAGATTGTTTATCTACAGTTGACCAGAATCGAGATTGATTCACGGTCGCGGCGCATCCGGGGAACTAAGTTGAGGCATGAACCACGAATAAGAAGCTTAGAACTCAACATGTGACAGATTATAACCCAATGATGTGGCCGTTGACAAGTGTATCTAAATGAAAAGGCATGCGATTTTTGTGTCACTATTGTACATTGCATGAAACTTTACTTCCATTCTAAAGGCTTTATTGTTATTAATTTCTATGATCAGTTCATATGACACACGTCACCTATGAACATGACCGTTATTGCTGCTTAGTCTGAGATCATGCAAGGCTAGTAGATTCATATTTACAGCTGAGTGCATTCAATTGGAGATTAAATAAAGTTCTTTCATGATGGAATTGCCAGCTGGATGAAACACCCAGTCATCACCCGCTGATGTTGTCAAGTTAAATGAAATATACAGACCTACGACTTTTGTTTTAAAGTTAGCTCGTGACGATATTTATTCTGAGAAACCATTCTAAAAATTTTCTGATTTTTTCCTCAGCAACTTGTGGAGTGCTAACGAGAGCCGTTGATTTCCGGTTATCGAAAAGCGTCATTCCAACACAGTACGAACTTTCGATTCGACCGGATTTTTACCAAGCATCTAAGGATGGTCATCAATTTTTCGGAAATGTATCCATCACAGTCGCTGTCGACTCAAAAGTGGATGCAATTCGACTTCATTCAAGAAATCTTGATATTATGTCCACGGAAGTGCTTGATGAAAGCGAGAAAAATATTTTCAAAAATCTTTCAATGAATAAGACACAAGATCAGATTATTATCAGCCTCAAGACTGCCGTTGAAAAGGAAAAGTTGAAGATAACTATTCGATATAAAGGACCACTTTCTCACAGTCTTCGAGGATTATATACCTTCTACAGGTGAGAAGTTTATATTTTCAGTCAATGAATTATGTTTCTTTAATGATCTTAAGAGCACAAATCAGATTCAATATCGATTTTATAAAAGATGTCATCACTTAAAGTACCCCTAATTATTGTCTATTGGTGAATGTGGAATAAATCCTATCGATTCTTATTTCTCGATGGTAGCTACGTTATTAAATAAACGTAATTGCGAGAAATGGAGGGAATCATATGATACAATTCATCTTTATATGACTTCAGATGGCCATGATAGTAGATGCACATTATGTTTGCGATTAAGGCAATTGCTTATAAAGCTCAGTCTACAAAATATATGGGACGAGCAGTTAATGGCTGTGAAAAAACATATTTAAGAATTACAAAAATCGGGTGGCTCATTACATCAGAGAAAATGGACGTCTGCAGTAAAAGAGAGTCATTCTGGCCTGAATTATTTAGAATTATGCGGGTTTGAGAATACTATGAAATCATATCTGAATTTTGCTATTGAATACAATGACATCAATACATGTGAATGTATATTGATGTTGCTATTATGTTATTAATAAGAATTCGAACAAAAAATCATATATTAGACTGACAGTTATGAAATCGATTGCGATATATACAATAGAGCGTTTATGTGAGCTACACAATAATTCAAAAGTGGAGACTCTGTATCATTTCATAATAGAATGTTCACTAGGCTATATCAAAGTTTGCGACAAGAATTAACGTTTTTATTATGTCACTGTTACAGAGCAACTGAATTTGTTAAGTTGATTAACATTCTGACACAAAGGCTGGTAAAATCCATCCCTATGCTTCTCCAAATAGCAAACGATTTGTGAACGATGATAAAGGAAAACACTGACGAATTAGCAAATTAGAATTAGGAAAAATAATTTTTATCATTCTTCACTCCTGCCTGCTCGGACTGTACATTTATGGTTTTTCAGCAGTACCGATCGCCCGCTGTTTTCGATTAATGAGTTGTACTTAGATGATTGTACATGCATGTTACCGTTCTCCAATGTTCCTGAAATAATAATTTCTGACATTTAACTTCAATGATTCAATTTTTGTTTAATGTCAACTTCTTTTGTAGATGTATCCATATGGTTAATCCACGGCTAGGTTACTTGTAAAGAGCGTAATGAGTAGTGTGTTCGAGGAAACGACTTTGGCTATGAGTAGTAGTACATAACCTTTATGGCAGTCTCTTATTATGGTGTGGTGTGGTTTGATGTTCCGCTTACATGTTACCCATAAAATTAGCAATTCAAACCCACCAGGAAGAATATACCGTTGCTTTAGAAAGAAATATATCTCGTGCTACCTGCATTTGTTATAATTTGATGAATTTATCAGTGGAAAATGTCACTTCCATGCACAATTTAGACTCTGACTTGATTGTCCTATCTAATTAATGAAAAATATTGTGATAGATTCACTGCGCTGTTCTGCTGCTCCGTATTTAATCAAAAATGTTTTCTAAATAAAATTATTATGTATTGTAATGTTGTAGGCATTATATTGTTTACGATGTCACCTACCAACAACGAGAGTGTTGACTGACTATCTATTCATTGCTTACGCTACGCAAGTGGATCTGAAATATTCTAGATGTCTCACCGTTCTAGATGTCACCGTTTTTTCGATTTGATGCTTTCTTTGAGTTGATTTTTCGTGACAAATCTGGATTCCTTTCATGTTTACTTGAAGGAAGGGCTGTAGAGCCGATGCGTTATCTCATCGGCTCCACGACACTGATGTGAAAGGCTCCGGCTCGGCTCCGGCTCGGCTCCGGCTCCGACTAGATAGCGCATGCCTCTAAAGCTTATAGGGCCTGTATCTACTCGAACATGGAAAGGGTATCGGCTATATAGCCAAATATACCGTATCAATAAAGATATCAATTGCTTTATTGAATATTAAAAGTGTATATAGGCTAGCTTAGGTTGTTATTGTTATTTGTTATTGCCTTTATTCAATAGTCTGTTGGTCCATGAATAATATGATCGGTGGGTAGCCCACGACTCATCATCTGTAGAAATTGTAATTTAGATAGCCTCATTGCAGTGTAGGCTAGAAATGTACAATTGAAAATTATACTTAAAAAAATTAAAAATATCTAATTTAGGACAAGTTTTGTAATTCTATGCAGCATACTTAATAAGTTAAGGGCTAACTTACATTATATTAATTTCGTATTTTTCATTATGGCGTAAAGTTGCACTAAATAATTCATCAATGATTCATGTATATTATTATATTCAATTTATGTATAACACATTACCACTATTCCTCTGATGATGGTTAGGCTGATGAAACTGAACTCGGAGTATCACACAGTATGTTGCAGGGTGCTATGCATAATAAAAATTTGACTGCGAGCACCGAGCAGAAATCCCATCTACTTTGCTAGCTTTCGAATGCGCGTGCGGTTTAATGTCACAGACAATAGAAAAGGGAGGTCAAAAGGCGCCTTTATTGAGAGTGTCTCAGTCTTTTTTTATTGTTTACATATAAGTCAGCATGATATCAGCATAAAGTGTTGACAGACGAAAAAAATAATAATGAAAATTCTTGAAATCCACAGGTCTATGACATTTGGGGAAATATTATTACACGATACGACTCTTGTGCAGTCCTTCCCCCCCCCATTTTTTCTCTGGTCAGAAGGTGCAGCACCATTGGATGTCCGTTTCAGCATCACCGGTTTGAGTGAAGCATTCCGTGCTGTTGTAAAAATCTACGTGGGTAATTGCGATGTCATGGTCGCAAACTTCGTCAGCAAGTCAACATTGTAATTTGCCTTCGGGTTTTTCGCATTGGTCGTTGCTGGTCGTGTGTCTCTCTTGTCCTGACACAGTGTGTAGATTCACTGAAATTGTGCTGGATTGTTCGAGGTTATTTACGTTGAAATTTGGATCTGTGGATTTGTCGTCTTGCTCCGCATCTTACTAAGTGATCCGTTTACATCTTCTACTGATATCTTCGTTGGAATTTGCTGTTTTTTGGCTTTTTGGTTACACGTTCCTGAATTTCACTCATTTCATCGCAGTTGTAGTGGTTTGGAAGCACTTGACTTGGATCTCCGCAGTGTCCATCGTGTCGCTATAAATAGCTCAGTCTGTCCTATTCATCGCGTCGCCATAATCGCCAAGCCAAGCTCTTTCCGTTATTGTCATCGATTGATATCTGAAGTGTCTCACTTTCTACCAGTGTCTGTTTGCGATCGAAGACTGTTTGTGGCGGCAGGTTTTGTCTGCTGTACATTGAATCAGCTGTTAAGAATCAGCTCTGGTGACACTAACTTCGCCAAACTTTCACCGATTATCGATTTTCTGTCACGTGACTATACACGTTTGACCTTTCAAGATTGATCTTCTGAAAGATTGGACTAACAACAATAACGCTATGCCGAAGACACGATCTGGTTCCCAAACATCTCTTTAGTTGGACGAAGTAGAACAATTGATTCTTCGCTCGGAAGCACGAATCATTGCACGTTTTGACTCTCTTGCTGAACGTATATCTATGATAGAGGCACGTCTGAATAACATACAATCTGAACAGGTCAGATTAGACATAGATTTCACAACAGTAAAAGAAATCATTACGACTCAACAAACTCAGATCGAAAAGATTGAATCCGAGAAGCGAAAATACAATCTGATATTTAATGGTGTTTCAGAATCAGACTCATGTGAATTCGATGATGATGTTTTCACAACAGACATTGAAAAGTTGACATGTATATGCAAAACTATTGACGAGGGTTTTAAACCTGAGTTCATTTCCTCGCATTATCGGCTTGGACAAACTAGAAGCGGTCATTCACGACCTATAAAGGTTACGTTTGCCGATGGTTTCGTCAGAAAGAATATGCTGTATGGTCAGAGGGTTATCCGAGATGATCCTTCTTTCAAACACGCTTTCGGAACTATTTACATTAATAAGGATTTAACTTTCCTCATGCGTAAAGAAGAGAAACGCTTGAAAGATAAAATGAAGGCGATCAAGCAGGATTCTTTACCTACTGATGAGATCCGCATTAGAAATGGCAGATTGTTTAAGAACAGAGCCGTCATTGATGAAATTCAAGTGGTCAATCAGTTATTCTGACAACTTACATCAAACTGCTGTTTGCTTTGTTATTTGGCCATTGTCCAAAGATTCTACCCTACCTCTGCTAACTTTTTGTCTCCGTTGTATTCAACCCTTTCGCATTCCTGCCCCACTACCATTTGTATTGAGTCTTCTAAATGTAATTCAGATTGTGAGTATTTCACGTCTAAAAATAACCTGACTAACTTTACCTGCTCGTCCATGAAACTTTACTTATTCAATGCCCGGTCTATCAATAACAAATTACCCGATCTTCTTGCATTATTACGTTACGACCGCTATGACTTCGTACTGATAACTGAAACATGGTTGCGTTCTTCAATATCTGATGGCCTGTTAACCGGGAGTGAGCCTTACTTAGTCTATCGATATGATCGTCCTGATGGATATGGTGGAGTTGCCATTATATATCGAAATAAATTCTGTATTTCTGGCGTTGACTTTACGTGTCTGCCTGGTGTTGACATAGCTTGCATTGATATAAAGTTTATGAAGCTTACTACATATCGACTTATTGTGATATACAATCCACCAAATGCTACAGCCGAAAGGGTATCACTGTTAAATGAAGTATTGGAACGATTGATGGATTGTGACAATCCTATTTTCATATGCGGCGATCTAAATTTTCCCAAGATCTGTTGGTCTGTTCCTAATTCATTCGGTGATGTTGCTCATGACATGTTCCTACAATCTCTCGTCGAAAATGACTTACATCAACAAGTTCTTTACCCCACCAGAAATGATGCTATACTTGATCTGGTTTTAACAAACAGACCTGACCTTTTGCTCTCTTGTGATATCGTTAAGCCCTTTAACAGCAACTGTGATCATTCTGCAGTATCATTTTCAATCTTTATGCCACCAACACGTGATACGATGCATACTTGTGGACCTAATTCAGATCGTAAACTTAATTACAAGGACGCTGACTATGTCCTTTTTCGGCATCATATTGCTTCGTATGATTGGTCAACTTTGCTAACTGAATACTCTGATATAGAGGACATGTGGACACAGTTTAAAACCGTGATTGATGAGGCTAAGGACCTATACATCCCATCTTTCATCCCTTACCGTAATTCACCAAAAATGCCCAAGGTTCTACGTAAACTTCTTTCAAAAAAGCGAAAATTATACAAGAAAAATCTTCGAAATATCGACAAGTAGCAAAAGAGTATGATGAGGCAGTTCGGATGGTGGCAAGCCAAAATGAAGCAAAAGTGATTTCATCAGGCAACGTGAAACAAATATTCTCATATATCAAATCAAAGAACTCAGTCAACAATGATTTCACGCACATAGCAATGTCAGATGGTTCACTTTGTTCTTCACCATCACAAACTGCTGAGATTTTCAGTAACTATTTTTCTTCCAGCTTCACTGTAGACGACAACGTTCTCCCAATCCTATCTGCTCGTAATATTCATGATCAATGTTTAAGGACAGTATCATTCACTGCTGAAAAAGTATTCAAGGCTATCAAACAATTACCTGCTAAACTTTCCCCGACGCCTGATGATATTCCCGCTATGTTATTGCGCCAGATTGCTGATGTCATATGTGTACCTTTATCTATCTTGTTTGAAGTCTCCATGCATCAGGGTGCACTACCAAAACACTGGAAATGCTCTTACGTACGACCAACCTTTAAAAGGAAAGGCAACGCTACATCTCCCTTAAATTATCGGCCTATTTCATTGACTTCCAACTCTTGCAAGGTCATGGAGAGAATAATTGTTGAAGATATCTCCAACTACTTGACAATGCACAATTTAATATCTGCTAAACAACACGCTTTCCTAAGTAGACGCTCCACAACAACTCAACTACTCGATACCATTTACGATTGGTCTGATGCCCGTTGGCAAGGTAATCATGTTGATTGTGTTTACCTGGATATTTCGAAGGCCTTCGATTGAATATCTCACAGAAAACTATTATTCAAATTGCAAAAGTATGGCATTTATGAAGAAGTGTACAATTGGATAAAGTCATTTATTACAGGTCGAACACAGATGGTGAAAGTTAATTGTGTATATTCAAAAGAGGTTCCTGTGATAAGCGGCATTCCTCAGGGTACAGTACTTGGTCCGATTTTGTTTGTCCTCTACCTAAATGACATTGTTGACTGCCTGGAAGATGACGTTGAGATACAGATATTTGCAGACGATGTAAAGCTGTACGCTCCTTGTACCAAAAATGATATGTCGTTCTCATTGCAAGCAACGTTATGTAGTCTGGAAAAATGGTTCAATTCATGGCAACCAATTATTTCTCCTGAAAAATCTCAGTGTTTATCTGTTGGTCTACGAAATAAGACGAGCTTTGATTACAAAATGTTTGGTCGAGTTATTTCATCTTCTGACTCCACCAATGACCTTGGTATACACCTGACATCGGACTTGAAAATGAGTGATCATTGTAGCAAGATTTCCGCCAAGGCATACTCCAGATCAGTTTGTCTACTGAAATCCTTTGTTACATCGAATCTTTCAGTGATGGTACAAGCATATAAAACTTTTGTTCGGCCTCTGCTTGAATATGCTAGTCCAGTATTTTCACCAGTCTTACAAAAAGATATTATGAAGATTGAGCGAGTTCAGAGATTTTTCAGCCGATCTGTCTGTAAACGATTGAATATTTCCTACACTTCATACTCTGACCGCCTTCGTTTACTCGATTTGTACTCACTAGAGCACAGGCGAATAATTTTGGACTTATGTTTTATGTACAAGCTCTACCACAACCTCGTCGATCTCGATTCTGATAAATACTTTTTACGAATCTCAAATCCATATCTCTCAAGATCGCAAGCACGGAATCCATGTCAAGTGAGATGCAAAATTGATGGACATGATAAGTCTTCACGCAACATATTCTTCTTACTTATTTGTCCTATTTGGAATGGTCTACCTGATGACACTGTCCATGCGCCCTCTATCAACGCATTTGAAGAACGACTACACCAAGCAAATCTGACTCAATATTGTGAATTCTAATGTTTTCCTACGCAGAACGTAAGTGCCTTTTGGCCATTACTGCGTTTTCCGCAAAAATCATTCATGTACAGTAAACCATGTCAAAATTATCCATGTATCATCATATTTTGTCGGAATAAATTATTATTATTATTATAAATATACCCTTTGAATTTTGAAGTCAAAGGAAATTCATTGTGAATGAGATACCTTTAAAATAATAGGGCGCTACTAGAAGTGGCTGGGTCGCTTATTGCTATAGCCATGTGAGGACTTGTAGTCAGGTCATTCGTGTGAGTGTGAAGAGTTATCCCTCCAATCAAAATTGATCAAATTGAATAATCGATTGTTTTGAAAAATGTAGGTGGAGGGACTGCACAAGAGACTACAATACAATCTAAGGAAATTGGCATTGTCACAGATGCCAGTAGCTTCTGCCAGTAGCCATACCGATAGATGATAGCCTACATAGTAACCGTATTAGATTTAAGACATTGCGCAAGAAATGTAGCTATATTATCTTTGCTGACTGAACTGGAAATGTGTACATAAATGACTGGCGACTTGTCTCTAGGAATCTACAATCATCTAGTTAGCATGCATATAACAAGTCTTCAAATTAATGGATTTTGGAGAATACGTTGTCAATATGGAAATTAGTCTTACGAAACATATGCAACAAAATAATATTACACATGTGTGTAAATATATAATAAATATAATACAAAGGAAGGCGGCAACTGCAAAGAAAGATATCGTGGAGGACAGATCATTGGTATACTTAAAAGACATATCTTTAGATTTCAAATGATTTAATTTTTTCATGATGCCAATTAATAACTTTCAAAATTCTAGATTTATATCAAAGCTCAAACTATCGGAGCCGCAGCCGGAGCCGGAGCCTTTGTGATAAATCGGCTCCGGCTCCGGCTCCGACCAAAACCATCGGCTCCTTAAGGCTCCGGCTCCGGCTCGGCCCCGGCTCCACAGCCCTGCTTGAAGGTACAAATAATTTACTGTGTCTTCATGCCAGGTTTTACTGTTCGGTATGTTTCATTCTTGTTCTTCATTCTGTTTATACACTTTTCTCTCATTTCAATGATTTCTTGTTTTTCACTTTAGTTGTATCAGGCTATAAATGCAGTATAAAGAAAATTCTAAAAGGATTGCATGTTCATTGTAGAACAGACAAAATACCTAGAATTTCTCGAGTGCATCCGTGCTCCCCAAATTCAAATAACTCTCATGTTTTACAGTGATGATGAAAAAATTGCGGGCGTAACAACACAATTTGAGCCAATCGATGCACGTCAAATGTTTCCTTGTTTTGATGAGCCCATGTTTAAAGCAAAATTCACTACATCTATTGAAAGGAAGCTGCCATATCAGAGCATGTCAAATGCTAAGCTGCGAATTTCGAAGGAACTTGCTGATGGATGGATAAAGGACACTTTTGAAACCACTCCGATAATGTCAACATACCTTATTGCTGTCGTTGTAACGACTGACAAAGGATACTCGGAAATGTATCGCAATGGTAAAGTGAACGTGAGTAATTCTTAAATTCAGAATCCATTTGTCTTCTTAGCCGGGAGTCAAAAGTTGATAATTCACTGACGGCAGTCGCAAAATGACATTGTGTTATTGAAACACAGTTAACTTGTGTTGCTTATTTACATGAGTTTCTAAAGAACTTTCTGCGTGCTAATTTCACGCAGCCGCTGTTTGCCGAATCAAAAACAACAACAGTTGTCAGTCTAGCAAACAAGGAGACCGAATCCGAGAGGAAAAAGTCTATCAGATAGTTAGCTATACTTAAAATTTCTGTTCCTTGTGCAATCATTGACTTTTCGTTCCTTCTCAATGACATAAAGTCACTTAGAATTTTTCCCAATGAAGAGACAGCACTTGTTTCTGCTAGGTAGTTTATGATCATGATATTGTCGTGGTCAATAATTGAAAATGATTGTTCATATTTCAACCGCGATTAAAGATTTCCTGCTTGAATGTGTTCCAATCAACAGTTTTCACATTCATTTCGTATGATTTGCACACGAAGCTGACAGAGCACCAAAGCAATGCGCCATATATGACAGACATTTCAGAATTCAAAAGTCATGCATAAGGTCCGCATTTTCTACCATTAGGGAGACAGATACTTCTGTGCTTCACACATGGATTGTTGACAGTCAAGTGTTTGATGATAATATTACGATATATTCCAACCTTCTGACTAATGGTTTCTTCAGGCTATGACAGTAAACAGTCTGATGGAAATATAGATGCTCCGAGAAACACAATTTTCCACAATAGCACGCATAACATATATATGCAGGGAATTAATGGATTAGGAGAAAGAAACTGTGTTGTGCGAGTGCCGTATTACAAAAAAGAAATCATTGAATTATTCGATTTTATCTTTCAAGTTCATTCGTGGCTTGCAACTCTACAAGGACAGTATCGTGCAGCTTTAAGTTTGCTTCATGTACATGTAGACCAAAGTCCATAACGTCAATTTTATGATAATCATTGCTATTGTTGCATACTTGTTTGCGCTTGAAAACTAAAGAGCTTTTATTTGTCAGATGTTCTTTGTCGCATTCATGCAATGACCTTCATTATTTGGTTTCCATTCCTATGTAATATTTGCTGTTTTTTGAGTGAATATTATATCTCCTGAAACAATATTCATTTTTGAAATTACTTGTAGTCATAATCTGAAGATAATACCTGAACGTCATTCTACAAAGTGAATAATATACTTGGAATTCTAAAATCCTGACTTCTTCCAAATCAAAAAATATTATGCATGTATAATGAATTGTCATACTCTGACATGCATGTGCATTAATTGTGGTAGTTTTGGTTATATCGAAATTAAGTTCTAAATTACTTACATATAGCGCTCTCGTGTAAGTGCAGTTGATCCCTTCATGTATCTCTTTTTTCGGCCGTTGAAAGAAGACAAAATCATAGATATCAGATCATCAGATAGCTTCAAGTTCTTTGACGAATGTATGAGTTGTGAGAATCAGAGATGTCGCACTGTGAGACCAAATATTTCCTTACTTGTGTCACATGCAAACATTTGTGTCAACTGTCCTGTCTTGTGTCACATGTCCTGTATGAAATGTTCTCTTTCAACGCAATGTTCCGACCCGAGTTTGACTAATGTGGCAATGAGAACGCTAAGATAGCTTTTTCAGACGCTATAACAAAGGACATCTGATAACACTTTATCATGGTTAGGGAACATTCATCTAAAGTCATAGAAATAGTTTGTTTATCTACAGTTGACTAGAATGGAAATTGACTCAAGTTCACGGCATCGTAGGGGAAACTAAGTTGGGGCATAAAGAACCAATGAAAAGCTTAGAATTGCACATGTGACTTCTTCTAGTCCAATGGTATAGCCGTTGACAAGGGTATCGAAGTGAAAATGCGTGCGATTTTTGTGCCACTATTGTGTATTGGATGAAGCTTTACTTCCATTCTAGAGGTTTATTGTTATCAATTTCTATGTCTAAAATCTAAACGAATGTTATTTTCTAACTTTCTATGTTATTTTCGCACTGTGGCGTCATGATACATAAAACCAATGAGTAATTTCGATAACAGCATGTGAAGATTGTTATGCCAGTACTAGTGTTTGAAACACTTTCGCTTAATAACGCTATGATAGCGCTTATGTGAACAATTCGAATCCAGGCCAAATCGACAGACAGTTGGTCAGCCTAAATCGTTGGCTGTAGATATCTATGTTTGAAAAACGATTTCTATGCCATTCATTGCAGAACAATAAAGAGTAGATTCCTAACATAGTGCATGCTATTACATAGAAGTTGGCTAGTGATGAATCACTTGCATCACTCTTGCCAAGAAATAGAGTGCAACAATTCAATTGCAACCACAGAATGAGATTGTTTAAGCGCATCACTTTGCTAACAGTCACTGAAGCTTCGCACAATTTGGGGTGTTTAATTTTGAACTGGCTGCTTATTGTACGATTGCTATGGTATTATGTCAGCAGATTGTGCCATTTTATTAACGCTACATGTTCCAATGTTTCCTTTCTAGTCAAGTAAAAGAAGAGACGACCTGTCTAATTCTGTGGTTGCCACCACAGAATTAGATTGTTTAATCGTATCACTTTGCTAGAAGTGCAAACTGGTTCAAACAGATGGCACATGCAGGAACTTAATAAGTGGGCAAAAAGAAATTTTTAATACCTTACAGAGATAGGAAAAATAGTCGTGCGTCGCTTGCGGATTGCTCTGAATTCCTTCAAAATACTCCGATCGCCACGATTCCTTCAGATTCGAAGAATTCAGATCATTGCGCAAAAGTTTTCTCGATAATGTTGGGTCCTCCGATCATTTTAAAAAAGTTAGCAGGCGCATGAAAAAACGGTCACAAACTTCTCTGTAGAACTTGACATCGACTGTGTCTCTTTGCTGTGTGATCCGGTTGATAGCAGTCACTGAAACTTTGCACAATTTGGCGTGTTTTATGTTGAACTGGCTGCTGATTGTTCGATTGCTATGGTATTTAGTCAGGAGATTGTGCCATTTCATTTACGTTACATGTTCCAATGTTTCCCTTCAAGTCAAACAGAAGGAAACAGAACAAGAGACGAGCTGTCTAATTCTGTGGTTGCAACACTCGTTTGTCAAACTGGTGATGCAACCTTCAGTTATATTATATTTAAACACCCTTCCCAAAGTTCTCCTGGAATGTCTATAAATTCTAACCATCTTTTTGTGATCACAGACGGAATTCTAACAAACACATCATTCTAAATATGCCAATATACTGTCTTTGAAATTCGGAGACTTCATTCCGTTAGTTAGACGATAGACAGCTTTCCATCGCAAATCAGTAAAATCTATCAGCTCTGCACCTACTTAGCTGGAATATCACAATGCATTATCTGTGTTGTGTCAAATATTTTAATAAGTATACTCCAAAGAATGTAAAATGAATGCGCTCGTCTGGTATTTCAAGTCCCTTAGAAGCTGACATGGCGTCCGATAAAACTCAAAATCGGCTGTTCTTGGACATACATGTGTATAATATGTTTAAATACACCTGTGTATATTAATCAATTATGAATGTGTTTATCCTTTCGCGCATCATTGATTATCCATAGGCAGTTAGTCATTGAAGGTACCTCCTATCATTAAAGCAGCATTCCGGGAGATCTTGTGTTTACTTTTCATGGTTGTGCTATCTCAACTTGCATCCATTTGTGTATTCGAACTTCGAGAAGTCTGCTGACTTTCAATTGTCGACTAAATCAATTTCTATTGACTACTCCTTCAATGTATGTATTTCTTTGTGTTTTCAATGTGTTCTATATTTGACGAATTTCTCATTTACTTGTAGATAACAATATACCATCCGGAAGACAGCGAAACTGATTTTGCGATGAATGTATCGAAGTTAGCGCTAAAGAGATATGAAAATCTGTTTGATTACAAATATCCGCTCAAAAAGCTAGGTAAATATTCTATTGACCATTTTTGATTGCTCAATGAAGCAATTCCGAACTTTTGCAGACCAGTACGGCTTTAAAAAACGGGATTTCAAATACTATGGAATGGAAAATTACGGTCTCATAATCTACAGAGATGACGCACTGTACGATGAAAGGAAGAATGAACCTGTAATAGCGAATACAATCCTACATGAATTGGCTCATCAAGTGAGTCCATTGAAATTTGAGTAGCTATTGTGCCACAGACAAAGTGGAGGATGAAGATACATTCTCGCAGTTATAGATAACATTGACAAAAGTTAATGTTAAGTTTAATTAGTTCAGTGTGTCATCATGTGTGTCGATGTACATGTAAAGGCCTCCAATTTACATGATCACGGGATTCCCATATGAGCAATATCATCTGAGAAGTCCGTATGCCGTTGGGGAAAGAAGAACAAGTAAAGCGTATGTACTTTCCGCTTGACGGTAGCGCGACTGAGCGACGACACGACGTTAATGGAAGACAAAGATATTTCTACAATTCCCAAGTGCCACATCTGGTAGGCTTTGACATCAGTTACGACAGTAGATCCGTTTTGTAATTTGCCATTAAAGGGAATAAAGCATCAATAAAACTACATAATGATATTAATGCAGATTTGACAATAAATCATAAAAATCCTAACATTGTATTTTATGGCTTCGCGTTCTCTAAATTTTATGGTATTTCTTCATTATTTTCCAGTGGTTCGGAAATTTGGTCACCATGAAATGGTGGAGTGATCTCTGGTTGAATGAAGGATTTGCTGAATATTTTGGCAGTTATCGAGGTGGCAGATGGATTTCTAAATCGATGCCTAACTTGAGACTGGTAAAAGATATTGTTTTACATTACATACATATAAATGAAATTGTCAACACCCTTTTCAATCGATTATAAAAGGAAACTCCTCCACAGCTTCCTTCATGAGTGTGTTGAGTCTCTCCGACACTTCGAACGGATGGGAGCCATTTGCAAAATGTCGTGTACCTTACCAGAGGAAAAACAATGTTAATTAATCAGAGCCTTGACTTTCACAATGATGTATTAATCATTTATCGTTAGAAGACAAACATGTCATCTGGAAATGCTTTGATTTACATCCAATCTTGAAAATCATTAACAATTTTTTTCTCGAATCGATTCAAAGCTATTTCTATGAGCATATATGACCATTTAGTCGATAGATGAGTAAAAATAATTTTCCCCCAGTTTTATTTAAAGTGTTGAATGAATGATAAAAATAAAGAAAATGTCGGTAGAGATTGCATGATCAAATGAATCTATTGACAAACATGTTTCAATACTTGAAACATAACATCATCAGTGAACAGCAAAAATGATACATGCGCAAAGACTTAAATACATCCGAAAGTTTATTCAAAAGGAGCACGAGCTATAAAAACAATAGCAAAGAAAAAAACTAAAATAACAACAATTGATCAGTCTGCGTCTGAGTATTCATGGGGTTCATATTTTGGTTCTTACAAGATTTTATCAGTAAAGCTTCTCCAATATGGGCATAATTGTTATGTAATAGAATGGAGAACGACTTCTCACTTGGGAAATGGACATGTAGTGAGATTTCAGAGGCTGGTCTGCGTTGACATGCGCTTCGATCCTAGTGTATAAGTGGCGACGAGTTTCCCCGATATAGTACTCTTGACAGTGCTCACAATGATAGGAATGCTCGTTAAACGGAATAGGATCTTTGTAGCGACATAGGTGTTGGGATTTGTAAGTATTATAAGATACCTTTAAGCAAATATTTTTCAAAATGACATTTATTCTGTGCACCTTATCGAGTGCTATATCGGGGAAACTCGTCGCCACTTATACACTAGGATCGAAGCGCATGTCAACGGCAGACCAGTCTCTGAAATCTCACTACATGTCCATTTCCCAAGTGAGAAGTCGTTCTCCATTCTATTACATAACAATTATGCCCATATTGGAGAAGCTTTACTGATAAAATCTTGTAAGAACCAAAATATGAACCCCATGAATACTCAGACGCAGACTGATCAATTGTTGTTATTTTAGTTTTTTTCTTTGCTATTGTTTTTATAGCTCGTGCTCCTTTTGAATAAACTTTCGGATGTATTTAAGTCTTTGCGCATGTATTATTTTTGCTGTTCACTGATGATGTTATGTTTCAAGTATTGAAACATGTTTGTCAATAGATTCATTTGATCATGGAATGATAAAAAGTTAAAATTCACTTTATTGTTATTCTAAAATGAATAGGGATAATTAAGTAAGATGGTCAACATATTACTATATTACGTGCTTCAAGTTTGATGGACGTTTATGTTTTCACATACCTGACACACCAAAACTGGCTACACCTTTAAATCTGCGAATATTCACAATTAGAATAAGAGCCAGGACGAAGTTGAGGCCTCTACATAGCATGGTACACTCTTATATGCTACAAAACTGCACGTTTTTCGTATCAGATCGTTTGTCTTGAATTTGTCTTGTCTCTTTTCGTTTGGATTGAAAAGCCCAATGTATATACAGTGGAGAAATTACGACAGATTGTTTATCAACACGATCTTATTGAATTATTGACTGCAGACTGAAAATTGCTGTCTGCAAAAACTTCATGCTGGCTCCCGGCCTATGGCAGTGAGCACGTACTTTAAGAGGGGCTAAGCAATGTATTTTGAGACGTGCCAACACAACCATGCAGGAACACACCAAAACGTGATCAGATATCAGTCCATCCTTTCTACAATGCTGCCATTGTTTTTGAGTCGTTTTTCTAAATAACAACATATGCAAAGCTACTTCGTTCTATCTTTTAGCAGCAGGAATAAAATGTCTACACGCAAGAATATTTCATTATTGCAATATGTACCAGCAACTATTTTCGAAATAAGCCTTGAGAAAGTGCGGAAAATGTAAATAGAAAGTTTTACTAAATTAATAACTTTACATTGAATCGCATCGTGTCTAAATAATGGGTCATTGTATCTTTCTTGTAGGCTGTATTCAATATACATCATAATTCCTCCGTCTTGTAGTAGGAGTCTAATTGACGAGGTCTACATTAAACCTGAAGAAAGTAATGCTATTGATCCACTGTGCATGTGCTTCAGAAAGACCTTCACATGTTATGACACAGCCGGAAATGTCCTTTCTTCACATAATAAAATCATTCTTAGTGTAAGCACAGTTTAGCGACAGCAGGCCGTTAAAAAATGTGTATGTCTTCACTAATTTGGACCCACCAATTCCAAGAAACATTATTTTTGAAAAGTGAAGCTTGAAATGACAACTTCAAGACATTGACCAAAAGCAGTCAAGATTTTGTGAGTCTAAATTCTAGAAATTCGAGAAAGAAAATAGTTATAATATACGCTGCCATGTTTTATGGCCAACTGTACATATACCGAAATCACAGTTTTCACGAATATTGTAGCTTGAAGACAAGATTCTACAAAATTTATGTCACAAATGCATAAGCAAGATTAACTTGTGATAATGATGACCAATGCCTTTCAGAACGAATATGGAATAGCAGATGGACTTTCGCTGATGGTACTGGAAACAGAGAATAAAACGGATCCGGTAACTTACTACGAAATCAAGACAAACAAAGCAATTGAAACTGTCAGCAGTTGGGTTACGTACCACAAAGTGAGTTTTTTGGAGCGACCTTGAAAATTGCATGAAATCAAAACGTCGCTTTTTTCCTCATAATGGCCGCGCTTGCTCTCTACCTCTATACACGCATGCATTGTAAACATGTGATAAAACCATTCAATTCCTCTGGTTTTCACCAGGTCAAATAAATATCTTAGGCCACCTTGTTCCCGGCACAACCAAGAACAGTGGCTTGCCAACGGGGAGTCGGACCCATTAATGCTCGTTTTACTGTAATACAGTGCTTCTTAGTGCTTAAAGTCCTTCCCAAATTTTTGTGCGTGTATCAAATCAGATTATTTTATTTATCAATCGAATATTGCAAACATAAAAAGAAGCATACAGCGCATATTGTGATATTTGCACCAGAGAAGTGAGGTACGCTATATCGTCTATAAACCCTATTTGCCTTAGGAGGCCATTTCGCCCCTCTCGGTTATTTATCTCGCGCAGGAACGAGTAATTTTTTGAAAGTCTCCTTCAGCGACTTTTCTAATTTAATGTTGGCTTTCTCTGAGTTGTGGCTGCTTTTTTGCATTTTGGCCACAGGAGCCACATGAAAAAAATTAACGACCACATTATTTCGACATTTTGGATTTTCACCTCTATTGATATACATTTTGAGTTTTAAGTTTATTTGCAACTTCTCTAATTTTCCCGTTCAGGAAATATGGTCAAGTGATTATTTCAATTGATGCTCAGATGCTTTTTACCTCATTATGATGACTAATATTGAGCATGTTCTATACGTACTACTTTTAAATACGAAAATTAAAATAAATCACTGTTTGAATTTTAAAATGCTTTTTATAGTACCAACAACCACTCAAAATGCAAAATCGACAGCATCACCAGACAGAACATGTTTTAAGTAGGTTCTGCAGTAATTTCCATTGAATTCTGCGGACAATTTTAGACATGTCAGTGGCGGCTCGTCCATTTGGGCAGGTGGGGCACTGCCCCACCTATTGAAATGTTGTCTAACTTAAATAACCAGCAACATCAGTAATAGACTCCATTTCTTGATCATAAATTTCAACTATACTTCATGTACATCTATTCCATTTGCGCGACAGTGACGCAAGCAGAATCCATCAATCGTTTTCAAGACTGATGGGCGCGCCCAAGCATCGAGATTGAGATGACGTGAGAGTGGTTCATTTCACGATCTGAGCGAATAGACGGAATTAACACGCGTTGAATGCGTCACAGAATGGGCACTCGAGAGGGAGCCCTAACGCTTCTGATTGGTTAACCGTCAATGCAAAGACAATGCATTGTGATTCCCTTTTTACTGAGTGAGGTGATGTGAGATTAGCACCAGCGATCAGTCCATGAATAGACAAAATGTTGCTTCAACCGTGTAACTAAATGCAGTGACATAGACTTACGCATGTATAGCACGTTGCTAACATATTCTTTGCTTTTCATTTACAAAACAAGATCCTTTTAGACTAGATTTTTGATTATGTAAAAATTTCATGCTTATGCCCCACCTGGACCAAATGTCACGAGCCGCCACTGAGACATATACAATTTCGAAATTTTAAGAACTCAATGTTTGAATTTTTAAATGCTATTTATGGTAACAAGATCAACTTGGAATGAAAAAGTGATGCCATCATCGGATAGAGCATGCTCAAACAATATAAAGTCTATCATGTGCAAAATTAAGGTGCAAGATTTTTAATACAGCGCGTACATGTATGATAAACTCAAAAAGAAACGAGCAAAAATCTTAAATATATGAATTCTATTTGCACCTCTTGCCACACTGAACTCTAAAAATATATCACTTAACAGAGAAATAAAGTAATACAACGAAAAAGAGTATTCTTATTAGAAATAACATTTCAACACGAACAGCAAACTAGTTGAGTCTCAATGGCACCTTGATCTTGATGCATTTATCTCAGTTTATCTATGCCCAAATCTAATGGCTGGTTCAAATTCAGTTAAAACAAGTCACGTCGTTCAATATCCAGTCGACTGGGCTCGCTTGGTAATTAGTTCACAACATGGGAAAATCATATCTCCATCAATCCAGTCGTGAGGGATAAGTGGAAGTAGGCCTACATGTATGTTAATGCAACTTTGATGAGATTTTTGCCGATTTAGATGCACGAAGCCATGCTCAGATCCCTTCGATGCCAATTTTTTTAAAGGGCGTACTTTCCTTCATTTCAATTATCTCTTCTGCCATGACAAGGTCTATTTCAGTTCAGCCACTGGGTCAAAACTGCTGAGGTGGGTAGAAATTCAAAATGTTATCAAATCGAGACAGCAGGGTTTGCTCTCAGACCAGTCAATTGCGTTATCCAAGAATGCATTACTTCCTTGGATGTTGAAGTTTTTTCAGCAAGTGGAAAGAATTTAAAATTTTGAGACATATGCTTTGATTTTATCTGGGCAGCTTATTTTGCTTACTGCTGTCAGCAGAAGAAATTTCGATTAGAAAGTCTATCATATTTATCCACAGTTAAATAAATCTTACAACTGATTTTCCCTTGGAAAGCCATCTTATTTCCGCATGTAAAATTAGGCTTTCATGATAGTCATCCTCACAGAAGCTTTGAAAAAGTCTTACTTAGGGCGTAGGGTTGAAGCAATTTCTGGCCGTATTGATATTGGGATTAAAAACCAGACGAAACAACACCGCAGTTACATTCAAATTTGTAGACCATGTGTTCATGCGTTCAAATACAAACAGTGATGACCCCTGCCCTTCCATGGCATTGTTTTCATTTCACTCTCCTTGACTTTGTATATAATGTCCTTCTCTTCTTTATTCTTGTTCTCCGACGTTATCGCATGAATAGAGTCGGTCGAACGGCCTCGCGATTTACTGATGATGAGTTTTGTCTTTCTCAGGGATAAAACTGCTGTCTGATTTCAAATACTGCCATTCGTTACACCCTCACTTATCATGTGCACCTCAAACGTCTGGGCCTACCTTCGAAGGCCTGTGACCCACCTTGAGAACCACTACTGCACTGCTCGTTTTAGTAATAGACTCGGATCTATCGCACCTTTACCCCTATCCATGCGCAGTGAGCTTTGAAGAGCATCAGGATGATGCAGGTGATGCTTCAGCTCCCATGCTTATTCCTTTAGTTTTGCTGAGAATTGCGTACAATTCATGGTATATAAAATTACAGAAAACTCAAAGTGCACAAAATTGCGAAAATCTGATTTTTAGTGCAGTCTTCACTTCCTCCAACTCTCTCATCTTTGCAATAGCCTACAAACAGTCATCTAACACTTTTATCCCAGTTTTACAAAGATCGAAAATCCTAAAAATTGATTTAATTTTGGTTGCATACCATAACTTATAATGACGCTAAAGGATTATTGTGTTGCAAGGGGACTTTTGAGAGCAAAAGGATATAATAAAGATTGATTTCATAGCGGAATACAAGTGAATAGAATGCATGCAAATGTGCAATAATGATTTAGTCTGAATACTTTCAAATAAATTTTGAAACAATATAGATGATTTCGAGATATCAAAAATTTCATTGAAATATCCAAAAAGTGCTAATCAATAAAATCTCCATCAAATAGTATGTACCGGATATTCCAGTATTCCGGTAATCCTTCATTTAACATGAAGCGAATTCGAATAATGAAAATCGAAAGCGAAGATCGAATA